>PVLA01002424.1:0-15310 GCA_004027455.1 Hydrochoerus hydrochaeris
AAAAAAAAAAAAAAAAAAAAACTAAGGTACTGGAGGTGCTTAGTGAAAAAGTCGTAAAGCCAGAAAAGAAAGGCAAAGAGCACCCTCCACTGGATAAAAATCAATGCACCTACTGCAAAGAGATGGGTCATTGGTGCAAAGACTGTCCAAAATTGAAAGCAAAGCTAGAACAAGATGCAAAGACTTTGATGTCCCAAGACTGAGAAAGTCAGGGCTCCTATGCCCCCCCTGAGACCAGGCTCACCTTACATGTGGGGGGCCAACCAGTTGACTTCTTGGTAGACTCCGGAGTGGCTCACTCTGTCCTAACCAGGCCAGTAGGAACCCCAGTGGGGAAAAAGCTAAGAGTTTTGGGAGCCACCAGAGCAGCTAAAGTTTATCCAAAGCTGCAAGCTCAGCTTGATAGACCAGGACAGAGGACCATCTCTCATGAATTCCTCCAGGTTCAGAATACCCGGACCCTCTACTGGGCCAAGATCTTTTACACAAATTAAAGGTTCACCTAAGCTTTGAATCAGCTTCTCCAATGGTACTGATAGATCCAAAGACCCCAAAGGGGACCCAAGCACAAAGGTTTGTGCCTTCTATCCTGAGAGGGAAGGACATCTGTTATTAGATAGTCCTAAGATCACAAATGATACCACACTTCTGCTGCACTGGACACAAGAAATTCCTGAAGTCTGGGCAGAAAACAATCCCCCGGGTTTGGCAGTAAATCAAGTCCCTCCTTGTAATAGAGCTCATTCCACAAGCTACTCCTATTTGGCTAAAACAGCACCCCATAAGTTTATAGGCTTGCCAGGGCATTGCCAAGCATATATTGAGACTAAAAGAACATGGAATCCTAAAGTCTCTCCTTGGAACGCCCCATTACTGCCTGTTCAAAAGCCTGGAATGCAGGATTATCAGCTGGTACAAGACCTCAGAGAGGTAAATAAGAGAGTTGTCACTCTCCATCTCACCCCACCCATCTCAATCCCTACATATTACTGAGCTTGCTGAATCCTGAGCGTACATGGTACTTGGTGTCAGACCTGAAGGACACTTTCTTCACCCTGTCACTCCGGTAAGCCAACCCATTTTTGCTTTTGAATGGACAGACCCCTCGTCAGGGGTAGCAGAGCAATTGACCTGGACTCGCCTTCCCCAGGGTTTTAAAAATGCCCCCACTCTGTTTGATGAGGCATTAGCCAAGGATCTCTTGGGTTATAGAGAAAAATACCCTGATGTGATGCTCTTGCAATGATGACATCCTGATAGTGACTGAGTCTCATGAACGTTGTATAGCCACTACCGAGGCTCCCCTACAGGCCCTGTGTAAACTGGGCTACAAGGTTTCAGCCAAGAAGGTACAACTATGTCAGAGATTTGTAACTTATCTGGGGTACCAAATTCATGAGGGAGAAAGAACTCTCTCTTCCCAGAGAAAAAGGGCTATCCAACAGATACTAGTTCCCAAGACAAAGAAACAAGTACGAGAATTCCTGGGAGATGTGAGATACTGTAGACTTTGGATTATCAACTTTGCTGAAATAGCCCAAACCCTCTATGAATCATTGAGGGGGGCCACTCAAGATCCCCTCGAGTGGACAAACTCCCAGAATCAGGCTTTCGAGCAATTAAAACAGGCCTTAACCGAAGCGCCAGCATTGGCCCTGCCTGACTTGCAAAAGCCTTTCTCCCTCTACATAGATGAAAAGAGAAAAATAGCTAAAGGGGTTTTAACCCAAAGTTTGGGGCCCTGGCAGAGGCCAGTGGCTTACCTCTCCAAGAGACTTGACAATGTAGCTGCTGGATGGCCACCCTGCCCTGAGGTGGTCACCTCAGTGGCCTTGTTGGTAAAAGAAGCCCAAAAATTGACATTTGGACAAAAACTCTTGATTGTTTCCTCTCACATGTTGGAGACCCTCCTTAAAGCCACACCAAATCGATGGCTGTCCAACTATGCGCTATCAGGCCTTGCTCCTAGATCCAATCACTATCAGCTTCAAGGAAACAGCAGCTTTAAATCCTGCAACGCTGCTACCTGATGACGACCTCTCCTTGCCCCTTCACAACTGGGTCGAGGTTATTGATCACCTCCAGGGACTCTGACCAGACTTGACAGACAAGTCCTTACCCGAAGCCCCTTCATACTTCTCTGACAGGAGTAGTTACATCCACCAAGGTAAGCGGGTCGTGGGAGCAGCTGTCACCACTGATTCCCAAGTCTTAGGGGAACAAACCTTAGAACCAGAAACATCGGCCCAAAAGGCTGAGCTCATTGCCCTCACGGAAGCTCTTAAGCCAGCAGAAGGGAAGCAGATAAACATTTATACTGATAGTAGGTACACATTCACCACCGCTCACGTCCATGGAGCCATCTACCAGGAGCGAGGTCTATTGACCTCAGGGGGCCAAAAGATCAAAAAAGCTCCCCAAATTTTGGACTTGCTGGCCATCCAGGAAAGTGGCCATCATACACTGTAAGGCCCACGAAGTGGGAGATGACCCTGTCATAAGGGGAAACAACTTGGCAGACACACCGTTCGACAAGAGGCCACAAAATCAGTGGGGATGGAGATCACCTCAACATTGTTGTTGATCCCCCCACCTTGTCAGAACCTGTGTACTCTCAGAAGGATTTGCATTTGGCGGCCCAGCTCCAAGCAAAGCCTGATATCCCTGGAAGCTGGTGCCAACTACCTGACAAGCGAGTCCTACTACCTGAGGCACTGGGACGAGAACTCATCCAACAAGGCCGTAAGTCTACCTATTTGGGGGGGATCGAAACTGGCCACCCTCTTTTGGGACCACTTCTTCATTCCCCAGATGTCCAAGCTTGCCCAGTCTGCAAACCTCAGATGCCCACAATGTCAACTTGTAAATCCAAAACGTCAGCTGCAAATTGAGACCACCCGCCATCGAGGAGCTATGCCGGGAGAACATTGGGAAATGGATTTCACAGACATGGGAAAACCTGAACTGCAAGGTCACAAATACCTGTTGGTCATGGGGAACACCTTTACTGGATAGGTAGAAGCTTTCCCCACTAAGTCTGAGTCAGCTTTGATAGTAGTAAAAAAGCTTCTATCTCAGATCATTCCTCGATTTGGCCTCCCCTTATCTATGGGGTCCAACAATGGTCTGGCTTTCACAGCCCAAATAACTCAAAAGTTAACCCAGGCTTTACAGGTTGATTGGAAACTTCATTGCACATACCGGCCTCAAAGCTCAGGACAAGTAGAAAGGATGAATAGGACTTTAAAAACGGTGATAACTAAAATGGCCTTAGAAACTGGTGAAAACTGGGTGAGACTCCTTCCTTTTGTCCTCTTGTGTGCATGTTGTACTCCCTATGTTGCTGGAATTTCCCCTTTTGAGGAAATATGGGAGACCTCCACCCCTCATCCCTAAGATATTGGAGGAAAAGCTGGCTGATCTGGCTCACCAGGACCTTATTAAGTCCCTACAGGCTCTCCAGCCCGTCTTGACTCAGTCCATTGGTTGTTCAAGCAACATCACCCCCCACCTGCTGTTCCTCCTGAGGACAACCATCCTGTAGCAGAACCCGGAACCCTAGTCCTCATCAAGAAACATCACCGGAAATCTCTCAAGCCACAGTGGGAAGGGGTCTATACCGTGGTCCTCAGTACCCCAGCTGCTGTCAAGGTCGCCGGAAAACCTGGTTGGATTCACCACACATACATCAAACCAGTCCCAACTTTTGACAATGACCACCCCCCAGGTAAGTGGACTGTACTCCCCTCTAAGGATCCTTTAAAGCTTAAGATAACCAAATGTTCTCAATATTGTTGCTTATCTGTAGTTTCTCCTTGGGATCCTCGTGAGCTCCTGCTCACAACTCTGCCCATGGGACTTGGGTAATAACAGACTATAGTACTGGTGAAATGTTGGTGACTAATACCACCGTCCATAGCTTTAGATCTGTGCATTTTGCTAGACATAAGAACCCAAGGTTATGAGCTAGTACCTGTAGATTCAACTATGAGCCAATGATTTGGCTCACTGACAAAAATCAGTGGGGAATGTTGTAACCTAACTCACACGCCACCATAGCCTTTGTTCTAAATTGAACTTTGTATTTCCTGTATGTCTCCTGCACAACCCCCAGTGCTTTGTTTCCCACTGATTCTTCAATTTAGCCCACCCAGAGCTGTATCCCTGGGAACAGGCCTAACCACAAGCACCACACTCTGACCCTAGGCAAACAACAGGATGTCCTGGCACTCCAAGAATGTGTAGATGTGCTGATGAGCAAACCTTCCTGTGAAAAAATAAGCCTGTCTCTCAGAACAATTGCCCTTTGCTCCCCCACACCTTTGCAGTTTTTCCCTTTATGAACCACTCCAAATCTTAGCCTAGTTACACAGCAGTGTGAATTCCACCTGCACTCTGTGTCGCTGGGTACCAGCCTAAATAAAGTGCTCCTTTTTACACAGACGTCTTAGTTTTTCTTTTTCCCTTTCTTGTTAATACTTTGATACTTGATTTTTGGGGGTACAACAGTTTCCATGTGAGAATTTGGGAGAGACATGGCCATTCAGACCATACCTTCTACCCAAAGTAGATGTGCTTTTCCTGTGGTCGCAGTGATACCAAAAGGTATTTTCTGAGTTTGGATATAGCTAAATGGGGCGAGGTGAGGGCCCTGCTAACGGAAGCTCAATGCCACTTACATGGGACCTCCCAGGGATGTCTTCTCACCACACTGGGATCTTGAACTGACTAGGAGAAATGAAAAAAAATTTTTTTTGGTACTGGGGATTGAACCCATGACCTCACACTTGCCAGACAGGTGCTTAAGCCACTGAGCTAAATCCCCAGCCCTTTTTACTTTTTTTTTTTTTGTACTGGGGATGAAATGAATTTTTTTTTGAAAGTGGGGAGCTAGAGGATCGCTGTGATCACTTGGTATATCCCCTTCTGTCACAAGGGCAAACCTGCCAAAGTGACTGGATCATTGAGAGTGCTAGAGATTTACCCAACAATTCCCCCTCACTGGGTACCGTTTCTCCAGATCCCATTCTGTACATCAAACCCTACAGTTAACCTGTCGTTCCCCAGGGGAATTGTGACCCTATTTGAGCCTGTTGTGTTACAATCACTCTGGTAACTTCACTCAGGACCCCCTTGGACAGAGGATGTGGTGTGTAACCAAACAAAGTAAAGGAAGTTGGTCCTCTGGGGCATTTTGAAGTGATAGCTGGCATTGTTACGGGTTATTCTGCCATTACTGTTGCTATGGTTATTCTTTCAGACTCACCAACAAAGGACAAAGAATCTATTTCCCCAAGCACACTAAGGAAAGAGGAACCCTGCCACAAGTGGGCCGCAGGAGGTAATTGGGGGAGATAAGCTTAAGGCCTCAGCAGAGGAGAATGTGGAGGAGAGATAGTAGAAGTCGCCACTGGAGGGAGAGAGAGGTGACCTCTCCACTGAGAAATGGGGACTTTACAGATGGCCAGTTCTGGTCTCTCTGACACCAAGCATCCAGGGTTAGGACAGCATGGAGATGCATGGTGTGAGAAAAAGACCCACAGTCTCTGTGAGAGATGCCCGGACCAAAGGGAAGAGCGATAGGAGCCTCTTGACTCCAAAGTGAATGCCATCCGCTTGATGGGAGCCACTTCCGAAAGGTCACCAAGGCTCCACCTGGAGGAGGAGGAGCCCTGGATAAAGCCTGACATTTGGTGCCTCAGCATCACAGAGAAATTTATATCCCCTAATTTTATCCAAACTCTTTAGACCCAACTCATAGGTTTACTTCCACTGGAAGGGAAAAACTGTATGAAAGAAATTGTTCTTTTTAAACTTTGTCCTTTAAAAACTGCCTAGGTCTGTAATGGCTTCAAGATGATCACTGATGATCATTAATCCAGCCTGGTAACTGATGACCACACCCTGCTAGCTAATCAGAACGGCCTGGCTGTTCAGTCCGCCTTTGTGCCTCCTGTTTGGGCCACCAGAGATGGGGGCTGATATTTTGGAAATGGTTCTCATCAGTGACCATCGAAGTAAATAATCAGCTGCCAAATCCTGGGTGTCGTTTAGGTTTCTGCTGGCTGTAGCAACACAAGTGGAATCTTCTGGGGGTGAATTTTATAGGCTTAACTCTGGGTAAGTCCTCTTGTTTCTGTAAAGCTGGGAAACCCTCCCCTGAGCACCCATGTGATGACCAGAATCTCATCCATCATAACACTATTTTCTAATGTTCCCAAACAATATTAAACACATTTAGGGAAGAGCCACAAGGTCTAACAAATCCCCAAAGGAAATGAAAACAGCTGGATAAATTTTACTTTCTGACTAATACTGACAGCATTTTTCTAGAGGAATCACCTTCTGCGATTTGAGAGGAAAAGAAGTTACATTTGTTGGCTGTGAGTTCGGTAATGTGTCCAGCATTTCACAGAAGAAAATATGCAGCAGGAGTAACCAGTGAGCCATGATGTAGCTTTTCTTTTTCTTCCTTTCTGACCTTTGCTTTCAGCTGCCAGTGAGAATGCTGACCTGTAATGGTCGGGTAATCTGTTGTTAGAGTTCTCTTAAGATCTGTCCTTTCTAAGGTCACATTTCTTTACTGAAATTCCTTCCACCTGGTCAGCAGGCCTCCATGTCCCCTTACACAGTCTCATCAGATTATTTCCAAATGATAACTTTAACCATTTCCCCCCATCCTAACCTCTTAACCTAATTACCATTAAACTCAAAGAATGTTTACTGAGAGACTTAGAGGTTCAAAGCATTGTGCTTAATACCATAAGGGATACTCCCTACAATAAGGTAGTTCGCACTCTGCTAGACCTAGACATTTGCCAGCTTCTCAAGCAAAGCATGCTGCCATCTAATTAAGACCATGACAAAGGAAAGGACAAAGCTGGTCCATTTTCTGGTTATGCCCACAGCTTACAAAATAACCTGAATCAATTATTTGCTAGTAACCGTACTGTGTAAACTAACTCTATCAAACTACTCTTTCCTCCTTCTGCATTCCATACAAACCCTGGCCTCCAGCCAAATTGGCCTATCTTACCCCAAAAGCACCTTACAGTTTCCATTTCCCTCTCTGTCTGGTGCCAGTTCTTCTGAGTACATCATTACCCCAGTATTCCCTTCCTGTCCAAATGCTACGTAATGTACATACCACATTTTCCTTCAAAACTTTCCCGAATCAACAACCAGCCTCTTGGTCAACTCCCCCTCAGCATCTGAGTCCAGTAATCTCGTGAGTCTGTCCCTCCACTTTCCTGCATCTACAAAAGCTTTCCCACACACTCCTGCTCTGGAGCACACAGCCCTTCCTGCTGGTATCTCCACTGCCATCAGAATCCCAGCCTCATGCCTTTGGCCTCAGCCCTGTGGTCTCTATTCCCTGCATTCTTACAGCTATGCCAAGTTCTCAGCCACCAACTTTGCCTCTGGCAGCTAAGGGCTGGGGCTTCTGCTTTGGATACCTCAGGATCCTGCCCCCTCTTCTGACTCCGTAGCATTCTATTCCGCTCCAATGTTGTTTTGTGTGCCCTGCTATGCAACTGCCACTGGACGGGGGAAACGACCCTGAGCATAATTTAGGAATACAAGCAGAACACTGTAATGGGGGTGAACCTCGAGGACATCGTGGCCAGTGGCATAAACCATACACAAAAGGACAGCTAGGTGCTCAGAGTCACCAGAGTCATAAAAACAGGAAGTAGACCAGTTGTAACCCGGGTCTGTGGGGTGGGAAATGAGGAGTTTTCTAGTGGGTATTAAGGTTCACATCTAGAATGTCCCCCAAAAGCCTCAAGCGTTCAGAGGTGGATGTTGTTAAGAAGGTAACTGCATTATGGGGTATTATAATTGACTCATTGTTAGGAAGTGGAGGCAGGGTGGAGGTAGCCCCCGTAAGTGTGAAATGGAAGGACACTTCCTTGTCACTGGGTCCTCCCTTCTCCCTCAACTTCCCGGCGTCCGTGGTGTGGGTAGCTCTCCTCCACCAGACCCTTCTGCATGCCCTTCCTGCCAACTGCAGATTGAAACCTCAGAACCCCGTGAACGGAACACACCTCTCCTCCTTTAGGTCGTGGGTGTCAGGTATTTCATCTCAGTTACGGGGAACTGACTGAAAGTAACTACACAGTAGACACAGTGTCCCAGGACGGAAGGAACAAGAAGTTCTGAGGACGGATAGTAGCGATGACGGCACGACAATCTGAGTGCACGTAGTGCCACTGAAAATGATTAAAGTGGTCAATTTCTTTATGCATAATTTATCACAACAAAACAAATAAATAACAGTTCTAAGTGAACCATTCCAAAAGTACAGTGCTGAGGGTTTGGTAGAAAACTAACTTGCAGATCTCCACCAACACTCATTGTTTTTGAGATTCCTAACTGAGCTGAGCCATGTACTCCTGCTGTGATTTCCTAAGGCCTAATATCTCCTCACGTGTACCTTTGTTCTTCCTAGTCCTCAATTCTAGTTTGTTCTAGGCTACTTTGTGACCTGAACATGAATGGTGTTTCTTTAAAATCAGCTATCTAAGCAGTTGAGAGCCAACAGTTACTAAGTAAATACATTTCACCAAAGAATTACCCTTACTCACAGGCCTATTGTTTGATTTTCCCACCTCTGTGGACTTCGTGCTCCATGGACTCAACCTCATTTGCTCTCTGACTGTAGATGGCTTCCTTCCATGACAGGCAGAGATCCAGTCTCTCAGATGGCCCCATTGTCCTCCCCATGTCACAGAGGCCACATCACCCAAGAACCAGGGGACCTTGCTACCTCCCAAGATGCAGCCCTCTAATGCTTCCCCAGGGATTTTGTAGCCACTGAGCTACTTACCATATAATTCTCAAGGTGGTTTATTAAAACCTGTCTTTCCGATCATACAGCATCTCCCTGTACTATTGTCTCCCTAGAAGGCAGAGACCCTGCACTCTGCATCTTTACACCGTGTGCTGACTTTATGCCTGCACATTTTAAAGATAGAACTAGATATCACTGAGGTATTTTCATGAATCGTGTAGTAATTATCAATGCAGAAAGAAAAACTTGGTTTTTCAATAAGAGCACGCATCTATTATTTTTCTCCTGTTTGCTTGGATTCCAGAGAATTGGATGCAAGCTGTTATCGAAGGCCATGAATTCCATCGCGACACTGCTCAGGTGCCAATCAGAGACCTAAGAAACTGTCAGCCGGGTAAATCCTGTTCACGCTAATGAAAAGCTCTACGATGATATCACCGCACTGCTATTCTTTAATCCTGTAATTCACTTAAGTGCCTCTGGTGAAATTTTTATAAAACTTCTCAGTAGGTTGTTTTTCTGAGAAATGCCTGGGCTTTGGGTCAGACTATGTGAAAACGGGTCTTGAGCCCTACTTACCAAGACAACCTAGGCTGTAATCAATTACACAAATTTATCTGAAAGCCATTCTGCAATGAAAGAAACCAGGACTTCTCATAGATGACTCTGGAATTGGAGATGTAAAATAAATCTAGAGCTTCTTATATGAGCAAAAAGCTCAAAACATGAAAGGATAGAGGTGTGTCTAAGGTACACAGGAGCCAAGCTGAAAGAATTTCCAATGGCAAATGCTAGAACAACCTGACAAACAAAATAAGTAGTATAGCACTGGATTACAACCCAAAGTATAAAATAAATATCCAGAAACTATGTTTATATAAATTAATAAATAAGGAGAAAATTAATTCCAAATCATATATGTAATTTTTTCCCCTTCTGGGAGACCAACATTAATTTCTCACGTGACCTTTGGGTAACTGCTAGAGCTAGTGAATTGTGTCCAGTGACAAGAACTCAAAAACGGAAAACACGTAACCCTACAATGGAGAAATCTCAAAAATAGCTGAGGGGCCAGGGATTTAGCTCAGTAGCATAAACACCTGCCTTGCAAGCTTGTGGTAGTGAGTTTGATCCCCGGTCCAAAAAAAAAAAAAAAAACAATAGCTGAGGAGATGAATATCACCAGGCTTAGTTGTGTTAAGCTTGAGTCCTCCTGATACGATGTGATGAGAAAGGTGCTTCTTTCTGCAAATCTGTAATATCCGCACAAGCATAAGAAAAACACCAGGTGCACCAAATTTGGGAGATTTTTCTATAACACCTAGTCAATACGCCCCAAAACTCTCAAAGTCATGAGAAATAAGGACAGACAGGAAACCACCACACAGAGGAGAGCGAGACATGACAGCTTAGTTTAATGCAAAACAGTTCTCAGGGGGAAAAATATAAGACAAGCTGAGCTAAAAGAATTGGGTTTGCTAGATTCTCCTGGCTGAAATTTCAAAATGTTTTGCTAGTCTGTTGTAGTAAAGTACAAGGTACTTGAAAACATTTTGGAAAACATCAAGGAGATAATCCCAGGATATTCCTGTCAATGTCATGGCCCTTATGTGCTTAGGGAATAAAGTAGACCCCAGAGAATCGGGAGATGCCTCCCAGGGGTTCATAGCAAGTCTAGAGTAATGCAGTAAAAAGGGATATTAGGCTGGGGATTTAGCTCAGTGGCTTAAGTGCCTGCCTGGCAAGCGCAAGGTCATGAGTTCAATCCCCAGTACCAAAAATAAAATGAAATAAAATAATTAAATTTAATTAATTAAGTAAAGAAGAGATATTGATGAAAGCATTCTATCTCTTTGTGCTCCCAGAGATTTACAATTGTGAGGTTTTCTGCTCAAGTGAAAGCTGATGTAGAAAAACTGAGGAGAAGGAGTCTACTGGGTCAAAGCAGGCAATAACAGCACTAAATAATTTAGTGATGTCCAAAAAAAGCACGGTCTGCACTAAAAACCTCTTGAAAACTCAGCAGGCAGTCTTCTTACATGGTGCAATAGTAAGCTCAGCCCTATAAATCCATGCTTTCTTTGGATAGTTTTTTGGTTTCTTATGTTTAATTTTATTTGACAGAATCTAAAGAAGTAGAGCCAGGGGTAAAAAAGGACATTTCTGTTTATTTTTCTAGGTAGAAACAGATGTGTATTAGAGAACAATCCTTTGTGTGCAGCTAGTGTATTCCAGTCACAGGGCCAGACACAATTACATTTATTTATTCTGAGGTTTCACAATTTAGTGACTAGTATTCCTTTTTTATTTTAAAATTCCCCTAAATTGGATATTATATTCTTTCTTCTTAAAAGAGAATTTTAGCCTTGTTAAAAATTCAAGTTGATTTTTCTTTAGTTGTAGATGAAATCTTAAACAAATTAGTTTTCCTACTGGTAGGGTTGAATAAAAAGAGAATCAGGGTGTGTATGTACATTGCTTACGCTCTTAGGTGAATGTAAACTTCATGTTCAGAAAACATGTACTAACAAAAAAAAACTAAAAATAAAGCTACCCATTTCAACACTGGACAGTGTTATCAAAACGTATTTACATAGGGCTAGCAAAACTGTTTAGCAAATTATGGTTTCACTGAAGTAAAATTATGTGTATTTATTTCACCCTGCTGGGGATCCTACCCAAGGCCTCCTGCCGGCTAGGCAAGGGCTCTCCTTTGAGGCTCATTCCCGGGACCAGTAAAACTAGCTTTAAGCCATGCCATGTTCCCAAGGAGTAAAAAGACGACAGTAAAAACGAAACCATAAAGATCTAGAGATGGTTCTATCTTCCTCTCCTCTTTCTCCTCTCCTCTTTCTCCTCCTCTACCTCCTCCTCTTTCTTCTTCTTCCCTTCTTTCCTGGAACAGCTAAGTGGTCAGCCGTCAAGTAGATTATTAGGCTGGGCACTTGCACCAGCAGAGGAAAAGCCCTGAGGCCCAGAGCAAAGTGTGGTGAGCATCAAATGGGAGAGAGGTAAAGCCTGGATGTGGAGGCGAGCAGAAAGGAGATGCGGGCGCAGGATGGCTTGGCTCAGTATGTTGCAGGCCAGAGAGATGAAGAAGGACAGTGCATAGTGGCATCCAGCAAAGGTCTCTCTACAGGACATGATGGGGCCAGGTGGGGGAAAATACATACGTGAAAATAACCACAACAGAAAATGTGTACATGTATGTATGGGCGCAAATGTTCCCTAGGTTCTGTCAGGAGAGTGGGAATGGGAACAGCAATACCCTGCACCCTCCTGGCATATATGAGATCTTGGTTTCAGATCTGATTCCTGGAGCCGAGGACCTAGCTCGGTGGCACAGCGCCTGCCTGGAAAGCACGAGGTCGTGAGGTCAATTCCTAGTACAAACAAAACAAAATGAAAAAACAGATATGGTCCTCTCCCAAAAGAAACTAGGGCTCCTTAAGAAACTAGAGTTCCTTGGAGAAACAGCTGATTCTAAGACCAGGCCATAGAGAGCGCAGAACATGGACCATCTAGTTGTGACAGTAAGTAAGGAAATGTTTAAAAAAAAAAAAATGGTGTGTCAAAAGGACCGAAAAGCTAGCTAATTGGGATTCAAGTCTCAATATAATCCCCAACCCATGCGCCCTAAAAAATACTTAAGAGTTTCCATCTTTTGTCCATTTTTATGTCAAGTTCTGTCAGTATCATGTTTCTTTTCTGGATTCTTTTTTTATTTTAAACAGGTTCTCATAATGTAGTTCAGGCTGGCTTTGAATGGGAGGCGATTCTCCTAACTCGGTCTCCTAAATGCTGAGATTACACTCATGTGTCACCATACCC
Organism: Hydrochoerus hydrochaeris; assembly: GCA_004027455.1. Lineage (NCBI taxonomy): Eukaryota > Metazoa > Chordata > Mammalia > Rodentia > Hydrochaeridae > Hydrochoerus > Hydrochoerus hydrochaeris. Next base: position 12,626 of record PVLA01002424.1, read on the forward strand.
AGCATTCTTTCCTAGGTTCTTTACCTGTTCAGCAAACCAATTCTTTCTAGATTACAGAAATGGAAAATGTCATCTCCTCCTTTGTGGCTTCTCTCATCCTTAACTTTACAGTATCTTTTGACAACACAGCATTATTAATTCTAATAAAGTCAAACATATCAAACCTTCCCTCTATGGTTTGCTCCTGATGGGCCTTGGTTTATAAATCTTTATCCATCCCTCGTTAAGAAGGAGAGCATCCTATGATGTCTTGTAAAAGTACCAAAGTTTTATTTTTCACAGATTGGTCTGGACACCACACAAAATCTGTGTTTACATACAGTTGATGTGGAACCATTCCCTTATCGCCGCGTAGGTAACCAATTACCCAGCAGCCCTTAGGCAGCAGCTACTTTTCTCACCTGATATTCTGTCCCCACCCCAGAACATCATCTTAATTACGATCACCTTACAACAAACCTTAACAACTGGAAGGCAAAGCTTTCGATGGTGTTTTTCTTTATCTGTAGTTTGTATATGATTAGCCCTTCCTCTCCCATCTAAATTTTAGAGGAAACTTGTGAGGTTGGGCATCTAACCTTTTTAGAATTTGATTTAGATTCTGTTACTTCCATAAACATAATTCCATAAATTAAGAATAGGAATATCTTGAAAATATTCACTGTTCCAATCCATGAACAGGTGCTTCTTGAAAACGTTTAAAAATTCTTGTAAATATTATAATAATAAAAAGACTACAAAAAGGGACTGCTTCAAACGTGACAATTCAAAGGCTCATGTATCTAATATTTTAATATCTCATACTTTAGAACCATGAGACAAAGAGAAAGGATTTACCAGACAATGAATATGAAAAGAACTTCCATGAATTAGAAGCAAATGTATGGAAACAGGCTTGATCTCACTGACAATAAAAAAATACAAATTTAAATACCCACAAGATACAATTTTTACTTAACAAATTAAAAAGATATTTTTCGTGGAGCTAGGGATTGAACCCAGGGCCTCTTCCATGCCAAGCAAGCACTCTGCCATGCAGTCTCGCACATCCCCAGCCCTAAACATTTTCTAAATGCTCTGATGGACGTGTCAGCTGGAGTGTAGGCAAGAGTCAACGCCTTGCAGGGTCAGGGTTAGGAGAGCAGAAATACCTGTTTTTATGCAAACGGCAAAGCCTCTTGGAAAAGAACACATGGTAAAGAAGAAATTATGAATAATGAGTTCAGCTCAAAAAAACAGCAGTTTTCACTGGTATAATCTGGCCTGTCTTTCTCATTTGTCTTCCAGCTCCTTTTGAACTCCTACAGAGGAAGAGAGACAACCCAGAAAAAAGGAAAAACAAAAAACCCGAAAGCGGAGTTTTGTCAACGCTTTAAAACCCCGGCTGGCAGCAGCCCCGCGGATCCGTTAGCCCTGTGGCCAGGGAGGAAAGCGGCTCTCCTGCGCAGCAGGGCCAGCAGGAGCGGGCAAGGAAAGGAGGCAGGCAGTGGGCACAGAGCGCCGCAGCCGGCAGCTGCTTGGTGAAGGGTTTCAGGACGGTTTCCACAGCCAGCAGAGGCCCGCATCAGCTAGCAAGCGGGTCGGGAGAGAGGAAGGCAGTCTTGGGATGGGGTTTTAAATGACCACTTTCTGCAGGAGCAGCTGCAGGGCTGGGAGAAGCCACACCTAAATCCTCAGTCAGTGTCAGCCCTGGGGAGCAGGCTTCACACACTCCTGTAATATTGGTCGGAAGCAAAAGGACAACAAAGAGTGTTTTTGCAAAATCTGTCTGTTGTGTTTTTAAATTCTAACTTTTGTTTTGCTTTGTTTTGATCTGGCCACACTGTTCACGGGCTCAAGCCTTCCTTCCTGCCTCAGCTTCCCTAGTAGTACCTGCCACTTTGCCAGCCGTAAGCTTCGTTCACACAGCCATTTTCTCCCCTCTCTATCTGTCTCTTTCTCTCTCTTACTTATTTACTAAAGTGGCCCTGGGGAGTCGAACCCAGGCCTGGCATGCCAGGAAGTGCTCTACCACTGAGCCATGTTCCCAGCATGGTATTTTGACCTGATCATTGCCCCACTAAAAATTTCATCAAATCAAACAAGGCAACAAGGATAAACAAATCTGCATCTCAGTATGTCTGTTGCAGTATTAATTACAATTAAAACAAAACAACAACAACCACCTCAGACTGATCTGTATAATCAGTCGCAAGAGGAACATCAGGGCTGAGGTCCTAGCTGAGTGGGGCCGGTGCTGGAGTGAAAGTCCGGTGTGTGAGAGGCGCTGGCCTCCATCCCAGCAGCCCTCCCCAAGAAGAAAAGCCCTGAAAAAAATCAAACGAAAGGAGGAAGTTTTAATGAGCTATGGATGACTAACCAAGAGTAGATGGCTATATCCAAAGCAGGGCTGTATTAGACGCTTGGCTGTGAAACACTCAGGGTATAAAACTGACCCTAGAAAGTTAAACTTATCACTGAAAATTTTTAACAGAAGGGACTTTGTTTCCCCAGGTTTGTTTTGTGCCCTGTAGTTCTCCATCTCCTGGATGAGTCAGAACCGTGGCCTTCCGGAGAAGAGCAACTCCATGCCTGCAGACAGCCCTCTTCACTCCTAGCAGACCTCCACCCTGGAGCAAGTGCCCTTGATGCACAAGAGCTGAGTCACTGTGAGGACCAGTTTTACTTTCAATTCACAGAAAGGAA
>PVLA01002424.1:15410-73557 GCA_004027455.1 Hydrochoerus hydrochaeris
AGGGGAGAGGAGAGGAGAGGAGAGGAGAGGAGAGGAGAGGAGAGGAGAGGAGAAGAGAAGAGAAGAGAAGAGAAGAGAAGAGAAGAGAAGAGAAGAGAAGAGAAGAGAAGAGAACAAAGCAAGGCAGAGAAAGAGTCCTAGAGTGGCCTGTCCTTCCTGGACACCATTCCTGCAGTGTCTCGCTCCCTTACAAATGGGTTTCATGATATAAGAAAGGTGGCTGTTTCGTCAGACTTCTGCCACAAAATCAGGCAGAAGCCGTTCTGTTTGTTTGGTTTTTTGTTCTGAGACAGAGCCTTGCTATGCAGTTCTCAGACTCACTATGCAGACCAGGCTAGATTTGAACTCCTGGCAATCCTTCTGCCTCAGACTCCTTGCCCTAGTCAGTTTTAGAATGTGCACTGGTAACAGTATGGGAATGAATGGTAGTGACTCAGGGCTACCCACCCAAGCCCAGATCCCTGAGGGAATGGAAAGGGGCACAGAGAGGAGCTAGGAGGATGAGACAGAGGCTGAGAAAACCCCAGTACCAAGGCCAAGGGCAACAACAAAAACTGATGAGCAAAGTAGAAGTGCTCACTCTGTGCAAAACCCAGGGAAAGAAAGACTCACAGCAGGTGCCTGGAGGGCCACTCAGCGACCAGACACAGCTGCATATTCACACACCTGGAATCCCAGCAGCCTCCAAAACTGAGGCCAGAGCATGGCAAGTTACAGCCCTGCTTGGACAACATAGCCACTGAGCAAGACTCTTTCAAAATACAAGGGAAACAGAGGCTGGGGCTGCAGTTTGGGGGGAAAGCCTGGTTTCAGCCCTCAGTGTGCGGGGCGGGGGACGTCAGATCACATCCTCCTGCCGTGCAGGCACACCACTTTCTGTCCCCAGATACATGCAAGAAGGAAAGTGGGGTGGATGGGAACCGCTCGAAGGGAAAAGTAGCACTGAGAGGGAGGCTGAACCCTGAGCATGGAATTCCAGCCCAGAAGAGGTGACACTCACACTGGGGTCACAGAGAACTCAGAGCTCCTCTACTCACCCAGGCGGGTGGCAGCTTCAAGGGAGGACGGCTGGTTACAGTGCTGCCTGGGCCTGACCCGGCCAGCATTTACTCTCCTCTGAGAACAGCAGGTCTGAGTTTCTGCTGCAGAAACAGGATTCCCTGAATCCTGTTTGCCCAAAAGCTTGGCTGATTTTTAACTGTGCGGTCTGCCAAGAAATTCCTTTCCTTCAGTAAGTCTCAAACTGGGTCAGTTTGCACCATTTGCACGTGGAAGCCCAGCTGATATGAAATACACAATCCCAACTTCAACATGCCCTCGAGTACCCTGGTACCAACACACACACACACACACACACACACTCACTCACTCACTCACTCACCCAGGTACCCACAGGGAGGAAAGATGAGAAAGAAGCTTAAAGTTAACTGTTCCCCTATCCAAGTAATGGGTTACAAAACATTGTTACTTTCTTCTGTTTCTAAATTCTCTAATTTTCTTTTCCTTCTTACAGTGCTATAGGCTGAACCCAGAGCCTCACACATTCAAGGCAAATGTTCTACACTGAGCCCCATCTTTAGCCTGTTTCTAATTTTCCTCCTCTCCACAATGAATACAGACAGACAAAAGAAACAGCAGGAGGTCCAGTGACACTGAAGTGACAGGTCACAGGCCTGGGGTCTCAGTATTCTCACAGACCAGCAGATGCAAGTGTGAGCAGTGTGCGTAATGGAAAGAACCCTAGCGAGCAGCCCGGAGACCAGAGCAGTAGGCCTCCCCTGCCAGCGCCGAGCTGTGTGACCTTTAGTGGCTTCTTCCACCTCTGAACCCCGAGCTTCTTCATCTGTAAAGTGGAGGGCTCCACTCCCTAAGACATCTGAGGGTCACTGATCTGGAGCCCACCTGGCTCAGGCCCCAGCTCCCCGCATTCCTTAGATGAACACATGGCAGGGCAGGAGGTCCCAGTCATGCCAGCCAAAGTCTCAGCTTTCAGAAGATGTCCCAGCAAGCCCTACGGACACTGCTGCCTTCCTTCTGAGACCAAACTACAGCATCCTCTGGATGTTTCTCCATCTTGTTTCTGTGCTGTGTCAGAAAGAACCTGGCCTTTCTGATCTCCAGAAGGAGACAGTAGTTGGTGTCCAGCCTTGACATCAGTCCCAGATCCAGCCTAGGAACCCGGCCCCACGGGGCCCCAGCACCTGCTGCCCTGAGCTTCAAAGGCTCAGGAGGGTTTCAGAGCTGCTGAGGGTGAGAAGCATCAAGGAGTGTCCCCACAGAAGATTCACTGTCTGAGCTTCTGTCACAAAGCCACCAGGGCACAATCTCCCAGCACGAATGCCCAGGCTGTCCGGGTGGACAGCCCACAGGGTGGGTGCCCTTCTGCAGGTGCTGCGGGGTTGCAGCCAGAGGACTAACAGGGAGGAGCGACTTTCATAGCTGTTCAAACTAACCGTGACCTCACCACATCTCTCAGGTATTTTGTCTTGTTCTAATATTGTGTCATGCCTTGTGCTTCCTCTGGGACTCTTCTTCCTCTCTGGACACCAAAGAAAGCCTGAAAGCCTTCCCCGGCTTGCTGGAGACAAACTCCAGGCACCAGGGGAGGGGCGAAAGGGGGATTCTGCCCCATCTTGGAAACGACAGCTGAGTCCTCAGTGCTGAGGAAAACGTAAGCCCCAAGTCCTTTAATTCTGTGTTGTAAAAATCCACTGCCCTGCTTTGTGCTCATCTTTATTTCTAACCTTAGGCGGGGAAAAAATAGAATGGAAGTGAACTGGATAATCTAGTCCAAGAAAAATACAAAAATTTTAAAGATTAAAAAGAGAATGAAAAATTTGAATACAGAAAAGATCCAATTCAGCACACTGGCAGCCGTGGCGAGTACACTTCGGGGAGTGGAAGGAACCGGGCTGCGTGGGAGTCAAGGCCAGGCCAAGGAAAACAGGGGCAGGAATGTTTGAAGACGGGATCTGAAGAGATGAAGTGAGTCACTGAGGGAAGAGGGAAAGGAGAACAGAAAACATGCAAGAAAAGTTAGGCCACAAAGTAAGAGAGACAGACGGACAGATAAACAGAAAGAAAGAAAGAAAACGCCCATGCCTAGCAGTGAGAATGTTTAAAGCGGGGAAAGGAAAAGCTAGTCAGAGCCGCAGATTCTGATGGCTTCTGGAGACGCGTCCTTGAGGACCGAGGAAAAGCACAGAGGGAGAAAGTGGGGCTTGTTTAGCTGCGCCATCTTGGATTGCTGACAGGGAGGGAGCCTGGAGGATGTGGGAGGTTTTGAGGAACTCTTCTGGAAGGTTATCTCCACAAAGAATGCCTGAGAAGGCTTTTCCACAAGAGATTAGTTCCTTGCTCGCAATCCAAGAGCTCAGGCGTTTCCCTTCCTGTGCTTACTCTTCTCACCCTGAGCAGAGCACCCCTCTCACATGAGTAGGGGGGCAGAAGGTACCCCAGAAAGTGCAGGGACCCCCCAGACGGGGAGCAAAAGACATTCAAATGGTTAGGATTTTAAAAGCTAACTTTGGGGGCAGAGGACAAAACACTGACTCTGTCACCTAGACCAGGTGACAATTACTGCCTACCCTTCATACCGGAAATCAACGCAGCAAGCCTCGGCCTTGTCAGAGCCTCCGGCACATTCTCTGGCCTGTCAGGGGGCTCTGGGTCTCACATGTTTTAATTCAGAACATCCAAAGCATCGACGGCTTGTACTCTCTACTTTCAAAACTTTTACCACAGTTAGTGATTCATACAAACAACTTTAATAGAGAAAATATAAATAAAGTGAAATGTAGCCACTCTGAGAGAAGTACAAAGTGGTGATCATTAAAAAAAAAAAAAAAAGGCCATTTATATAATAGGGATTGCTGGTAGTGGGTCTGTCTGATAAGACCTGGAGACCATAGTGCTCTTGGGCTGGGGAAAGGAAGTTGTTGTGACCAGATTGCTTCCTGTGAGAACAAAGGGCTTTTGCTGATGGGCAGCTTCACGGTTACAGGCACAAGCCAGCAATACCAGTGTCCAGTGTCTTTCAGAACTCAAAGTTGGTTATGGTTTTTTTTTTTTCCATCATTGTGGTTTTTCATTTCACCATTTCAAAAGAAAACAGAATCTTTAGACTGGCTTTTGAAAGATGAGTTCAAAAATGGGGAAAAAGGATTGGGGTAAAGGGAGGGATGGAGGAAGGAAAGAAAGAGCGCTGATGCCGTTATTGTAAGTGCTGCTTTTTCGTTTTATAAAGCATTAAGACACTGGACACTAAAGGAACCAAAAATTATTAGGACACCCATGCATGAATCATCACAAAGCTAATGGCAGGTGACAAGGCTGTCATGGCTGAGGACCCAGGGTTTCGAAAGTACCGCAGGAATTTGCTTACCTAAAGTCAACTTTCTGACTTTTTTCCACGGTGCTGGAAATGAAACCAGGCCTCTATAGATGCTAGACAAGCACGGTCTACCCAGAGCCACCTCCCAGCCCATCTGGAAACCTCCAAAGGAGTCCAGTGGATGCACTGTGTCAGATCAAAGGGGTGAATCTTAAGAAGGAGAGCCACAGATGTGATACTGCCTCTCTTTTCATTTCCCCTCATCCTGGGTGTAGATGGGATTCTTGGGGAGAGGAATCCAAGGACATTTTACTGAGGGTGACAGCAGCCTGTGGAGGAATGCTCTCTCCTGGGCCCCTCCTCATCCCACATTGTCTCTGTGGTGGATGAGACAGTGGTGAAGAAACCCCAGAGGAATTGCTAAATCAGCATGTGCACTGGCTTTTCGGTGGCACAGGGCAGGGCCCTACAGTCGTGAAAGAGAAATCAGGCATGTCTTGGTAGGCAGGGATGTCCCTAAATAAAGAATAGGTTTGCTTTGCCGCAAAAGGTGGGAACTTGGGCAGAAGTGATACAGAGGAATGAAACTCCCAACTTACTATGTCCGTGAGTTGATGTTCTCTAAAATCGAAGAACGAATTTTAGAAACAACGGAGGTGAAGAGCAGAATATACTTACTGAGAGAAAGAAAGCTTCTGTCCAAGACAGAGACAAAAGGGGTCCTGAACGAGTTGCCCAGGACTCTGTCTTTTCCAGGGACTTTTATAGAGCAAAATTATGGGTTCAAGATGGGGAAAACTGGTAACTATAGTTAGCCAATAAAATCAATAGTTCAGGTAAAATTGATTAAGTTGGGGATAAATGGGGAAGCAAGTCACATAGAAAGCGGGCATTCTTAGAGCTGTGACTCTTCCTATAGGGGGATGGGATAGTGACTCCAGGCTTCCTCAGGGGGATAGGAAACTATTTAGAATTTCAGTCCTTAAGATATGGATGCATTTGTTTGATCTTTTGTCTTGAGGCCTGGCCCACAGCAGGAGGTGTCTGTCTCCCCCACAGTTGCAAGGTATCTGGGCTTCTGCCCTGGCTCCATGGAGGACCCAGCCCTGTCTCACTGCCTAATATATTTCTAACTAACTCAGCTGCCTGCAACAGAAAGACTAGGAAAGGAGGTCCAGAGACAGCATGACGGCGCCAATGGACAGGAGGAAGAGAAGTGCTGATGGAAACAGAGGAATATGTTTGAGCACTGCACACAATTGTTTAGCATCAACTCTAACCGGGGACATTTCTCCCTAACACCTAACCACATCCAAGGAAAGTAAGTACCAATTTCACATTTAAAAAATAATCACACATTCGCCATACATTGGAGGGTGGCTGTCCACTGTGACAGAACTGGCTACATAATTTGCAGGGCTCATTGCAATATGAAAGCAGGGACCCTTGTTAAGAATTTCAAGACAGTCAAAAGGAAAAAAGCACTACATGAAACAAGGGGACCATCTGAGCTCAGAGCCTGCAATGTAACAGTCATGTGCCACGTGACCACATCTATAGAATTATAGGCTGCATGCACGGGGGTGCTCCCACAAGATCATATTGCCTAGCAGCACCGTAGCTGCTCTAGCTGGCGGGGGAGCCTCTAATGTCCACACGCTGACGTAAAGCATGCGCTCCATCAATGAACTACACACTCAGGCCCCCCAATTTTATACACAATAAGATGATGGTATATGAACAAAAACACTTATTTAGGCAACGGAAAAATAGTAGATTAGCAAATACGTTTCACAACCATTGTTACGATTCGTTTGCTTTTGTATTCCAAGCTGTCGTGTAATACACAGAAGTTAATTTTGTTTTGAGAATTCCAAGGTTGCACCTGACAAAAATGGAATATCCTGTAGGATCAAACACTTTGGAATTATCAATAATGAAAGTTCAGGTCAAATGGCCAATTAATACATTTGTTTTAAGACAGAAAAAGGATGACAAAAGGCGTAACATAATTAATTTGTTTTTCATTTATTATAGCAGTCAGCCTTGGGTGAGCCCAGGAACAGAGGTTTACACCCAGTGGAGCACACAAAATCAGCTTCACGTTCACTACTCCACACATTTGTAAGGGAGGAAAGACATTATTTCTAGGTCACTGTTGTTTTGTTTTGTTTTGGTACCAGGTACCAAGCTCAGAAACCGACGCTTGCCAGGTGGGCGCTTATGCCACTGAGCTAAATCCCTAACCTTCTAGTGCACTATTATTTGGGTTTTTCTGCCACTTAGATCTAGCAGAGTTAAATGTAATAGTAACGCCAGCTAATGCAAAACTGCTTGTACCAAGTGACTGTTTTGAACACAGAAGCCTAAACTACGTAGCCGCAGCTTAACAGAGGTGGTTGGAATACCTTCCTAAGAGTCGGAAAGGTAGCAACCCCTCTCCTGCCTTAGCAAAACATTTATGAAATTGTTATCAGCAATAATGTGGAAGGCAAACCATTTGATAATTAAGTAAATAGTGCCTAAGAAATGGTTAGGAAACAAACCAGAGTGCCGGTTCACACTGTGTAATCTTCTTACAGGTTTGAGCTACAGTAGCCATTCTTCAAGCAAAGATGGAAAAACTTCAGATATGCTGAGAGAAGCCTACCTCGCTCATAAGATACAATCAAAGAAAACGAAAATCTGGTACAGTAGAGCCTCCCGATATTTAAAAGTTAAGGTTTCTCCCTCAGCAGAGCAGTTTTAAGCTTTGAAACTACATGCCAAGCAGGAGATGTGTCCTAATTTACCATGGCTGCTTCAAGAGACAGATTTCAAGCTGGGGATTTAGCTCAGTGGCATAGGCACCTGCCTGGCAAATGGGAGGGTTGTGAGTTTGATCCCTGATACCAAATAAATAAATAGTGAAAGAGACCCATTTCAAATGTTTACCTTGGATCAGCTCTTTTCTTTAGCTGTTTCCATAGCCACTGTTAAGCTAATAGATAGGCAGATCAGAAATTAGAGGCTACCAACAAACACCAAAATCATCATGTAAAAGAAAAAAAACATATCCATAAAAGTATTATGGCTATGGTTACCTATATTACCTATGAAACCAGCCAGCATCAAATGGACTAGATGTCCATTTGATTTTGGCATAAAACTTTGGGCAAAGAAACCCCACAGTCCAGCCTGCTCATGTGCTTGAAGCACCCTGGATATCCAAACCTGCACCGGTGGCGGGTAATGACCGTGAGTGGCACACTTTCCAGTGCCTGCCTTAGCTGTGACCCCTGGAGATAATGTGTGAGGAAGAATCTCCCAGAGGGCAGTGACAAGGGCTTCAGGGATATGCGCAGGGGCCTCCCTCCCAGGTGCGGGTGTGGAGATGAGGAGAGGACAGGCGGAACCAGAAGCTCATGCTCCCCCAGAGAAGAGAGCCGTCCTATTTCTGCATCCCGAGAGTTGGTGGTACCCATTCTCCTGCTTCCAAGTGGATGTTTCCATTTGAGTGACCCTGCTCCTATATCATCACAGTGTGGGGAAAGGGAATCAAATAAGTTATTTAATATATGGGTCACTAGACCAAGAGAGGTCAGACTAGAACAGGGTACACTCAGATGCTAGACTCTGACCTGGCCGACACTTTGAAATTGTCTCCATTAAAAAGATAGCAGCGAGGGGCTGGGGGTTGAGCTCAGTGGCATAAGTGCCTGCCTTGCAAGTACGTGGTCCTGAGTTTGATCCCTGGTACCAATTAAAAAAAAAAAAAGATAGCAGAGACTATCTTATTCATATTGCAGAAGAGTATGTGGAGCAGCTGGGTGGTTTTAAACACTGGCTACTCCAAACTAAGCCGTATGTGACAGCATGCATATCAGGCTTCAAAGCCTGTTGGTATGAAAAAAGTGTACACTATTTCACTACATTAATTACATGTTGAAAAGATGACATTTTGATTATACTAGTTGAAATAAGTTATACGATATAATAACATAACTTTTTCCTTTCTTTTTTGGTGCAGCTATTAGAAAATATTACACTATGTATATGATCTACATTTTCTTTCTTTGGACAGTTCTGTGTTAAACACTTATGTGAAAAGATTCTTTTTTTGTTTTAAAGAAAAAAAAACAATAAAACAATGGCACAAAATTTCAAAACAAGACTGTAGGAGTATAATAATGCTCAGAACATTGCAAATTGTTATCTTCAAAGTGGTTGCTCATATTACAAGAAATAGGCATGAAAAATTTGATTAAACAACATAGGCACAAAGCTTTCTTTTCAATGAACTAATAGCAATTAGTAGTATAGCTATCTTAACTATTTTGAGTGTGTATCTATATCTATATATTTATTTTCCTTCTCCCTTTCTTCTTTTCTTACCCCCATCCCAGTTTCTCTTTCCTTTTGAACAATTCCTTCCCATTTCACCATATCTATTGTACACTTTGGATCTTACTTACTCTTTCAGCTTCCTGAACTGAGGAGACAATACAATGTTTACACACGCAAGTTTGATTTATTTCACTCATGAGCATGGTTGAGAAGACTCTTGAATCCTTATTATTTTATAATTTCTCTATGCACAGTTGAATTTAGTTAGAAAAATTATCTACAAATACATCTTTAAGAATTCTATCTCAAGTCTCAGCTCATCTGAACTTCAGATTTTTGTTTTTGTTTCTTTGTCTTTTTGAGACAGGGTCTCACTATAAAGTTCAGGCTGGCCTTGAGCTCACTTTGTAGGCCAGGCTGGTCTTGAACTCACAACGATCCCCTAGTCTCAGCCTCCCAAGTGCTGGGATTACAAGCGTGAGCCACCAAGCCTGGCTTGAATTTCAGATTTGTATACTCCAATTTCTGTAGTTCCTCTCAGATATCACAAAAGCATTTGAAACTTACAAGCCTGAGATGAATTCGTAATCTTTTCCTACATACTCTCCATTAAAACCTGCTTCTCTGCCACTGCATCCTCAACGGGGGAATCATACCATCCATCCAGTTACGCAACAAAGAGAGCTAGTGTCTTCCTAGACAAATAGTCTCACTCAGTGCCCCCTCCACTAGGAAGTCCTAGAAATTGACCAAAAGTATCACTTTACTAGCCCCCACTGCTGCTACCCTAAGCTCAGACGCTTTCACCTCTTCCCTGATCTAATGCAGCAGCCTCTTACCTGGACTCCTTCACATCCAACATGGCCCCGTTCCTATCTATGCTTCCTGCTGTTACCAGAATGTTCTTTCCATGAACCTCATTTGGTCACATGAGCTTTCATACTAAAAATCTTTTCATGGTTTCTTACTGCTCTTAAGATAAAGAAAAATCTTTAAAAGAGCTACAAACCACATGCTCACTTTTTCCTCCTTCTGTCCATCTTCCTGCTGCACGGAAATGTGTCGCAGTCCCTTCCTCCAGCCCCCAGCTTGCAGAACTCCTTCCAACCCCTCGTGTGCCTACCTGGCTCCTGTCTACACTTTGAAAAGCAGGAAAACCTTTTTTCCCTAATCTTGTTAGCTTGCTCTTGTATATATTCTCAGAAACATTATTATTCTTTCTCTTAGACTATAATCTAGCTTTAGAATTACATAGTCATCAGTACGGTTATTTGTGCGTTAACTGTGAGAGTTGAGACCATGCCTCATTTTTGCTCTCTATGGTATTCTTGGTGCTCAGCACTGTTTTCCATAACAAATAAACATGCAAAAATATAACCATCTGAAATAACTAATAAATATTCATTCTTCTTTTCATTTACAAATAGTCTACTTTAAATACTTGAGATACAAAACATCCAGCATCATGATAATATGCTAACTTGAGTTTTAGTTAAACAAAACAGTTTCTTCAGACCTATATCCCCACTGAAAAAAAGCACAATAGATAAAGAGAAGTATAAGACACATTATATCTAAATGCCTTCTGAGAATTTTTAAACTTGATTTACTTATTTCGTGTACCGGGAATCAAATCCAGGCCTCACATGTGGTAGACAGTGCTCTACTACCTGAGCTACCTCCCCGGCTCTAGAAGAGCTTTCCAGGGAGAAAGCAAAGAAGGCTTACAAGGGATCAGTGCATTATTATGCATCAATCCCTTCCCAGATAGTTTTCAAGCCACATGATGGCTTGCTATACAGACTTACCGTCTGTTTCCAGGACAGGAAACTTTCCGTGCACATTTACACGAAGAAACAGCATTTTCATTACCCAGGGCTTATTATGCTCAAGGCGAACTTGAATTCAGGCCTCAAGAACACACACCCATAAAACTCCCATCAGAACCCCCAGGGGTCTGGGCCCCACGGAGAGATCCAGTGGCGTTATAGTACAACAATGGAGAGCTGCATCTTTTCAACATGCTAGATCTATAAAGCTGAATTGGAATTCATTATGCCTCCGAATTTAGAATTGCAAAAGTACAGCAGATGCAGCATTGGATTAGTTGGGGTGGGCTAAGTGGAGCTCCAGTGAAAAAGGAAAAAAAAAGAAAGCAGCACCTAAAATGTCAGGAACTTAACACCAATAAAATTTATTTCTTGCTCCTGTTAATTCCTCTGAAGCTCACATTCCCGGTATGTTGGTCACCTTGAAGGTCACTCTGGTGTAGGTGCTTCCTTCTGAAAAAGACACACGACACTTGTGCACACATTTCAAGGGCCGAAGGGACAAAATTTAACAAGGTACACACAACCGCTTGTGTGAAAAATAGAAAAGAGCTGAGTGACTTCAGTAACCCTACACACAGTGCATGACAATTATCCGGATTCAAACATTTACAGTAAAAATAATGAGCTGTTAACCACATCACATTTGTGTATTTGTTAACCCATCAAGCGAAGCCATTTCATTACTTGGTTTTGTTTTGTTTGTTGTGGTGCTGAGGATGGGACCAGGTCCTGCCCTCTGCAGATGACATGCTCTGCCACTGGGCTACACCTCCAGCCCCTCATTAATATTAATTCCTCATGTGATATATGCTGAAGATAATGATTTCGATTTCTTACTTTAGGCTGTGGACTTTCTGCCTGTAAGTTACCTAAGCAGGTAAAACTAGATAAAAGAAACCTGGTTGTGGGTTTTAGAGTTGCCTTTACTGGATGCACAATGGTCGCAAAGCTACCTTTGTAACTACGTAGTCAAATTTTGTTAAAAAGATCATTTCTGATTTTGGATTTTCATTCAGGTCGGTAAAGAATATTTCCCTTCACCTAAACACTACCTTGCAATCTCTATGCCATGAGAATTTGGACCTGAATTTTAGTGTCATAGGTTTAAAGTAGATATTTATTTCTTCTGAATTTTGCCATGAAAATATATCGACTCCTTAAACATCCTTAAACATAAAGAGTTAAACTTTGTCTCAAAAAGAAACAAGGAGGAGGAAAACAAGAAACATAAATGGTGGGAGGGGAGCTGCAAAAGAAAGACAAAAAAGAACGCTCAGAACCTACTTGTCCCCACGGTTTCCCACGGGCCTCTTTCATGTGTACACACAGAGGAACTCTTCCCCCCAGGGTACCTTTCCATGGAAATTTGTAGAGGGTACAGCCTTGCCAGAAGAGCGGAGCACAGGTCAGTTCCTCGGCTCCCTAGCATAATGTTCCCTCTGGAGCCCAGGTTGGAGGTTTACTTGCACTCCTGCTATGACTGGCCGGGGTTGCTTGTGCTCGAAGTCCAAGCACGTTGCAGACCCACTGTGGGTGCACACGCACCACGGCAGCTGCCCCACGAGGCGTGAGGGGATGGGACTGCCATGTGATGTGTGCTGCCTCGAGGCTGCGAACAACCCAGTGCTCTTTCTCTGACCCACAAGGCTCAGGCCTTTGCCCAGGGTCCTCAAAAACATGGCAAACTAACTTGACAGCTGTTGGCAATGAGACCAGGATGCTGACAGTCACGGCTTTCCGGAAGAGAAAGAACAACGCCCGGACCTGGTGATGAACATCCAGGGGGGTAGGCCAAGGCAGATAGATGAGGAGAATATGGATCTGTACTGTCCTGCCTGCTCCGGAACATTAGTCTTGAGTGGCAAGAGAGAAGATAAAACGCCACCTAAATGGTGTTTTGGGGTTTTTTTACTCTCTGCTGAGAAGGCAAAAGGATCAAGGAATCCGAAAAGCTGACGAAGGCCGTTAGTAGCCCAAAAGGATTGGAACTAAGTTTTGGTTGAGCCACTGCTAAAAGTGCACAGTGAATGAAATGCGACTTGCTTCCTGGGCAGAGCACTCTGTCCCTGGGTCTGCCAGGCTCCTCCCTCCATCCCTGCATCCTCACCCCATTTGCCTCAGAGGAAAAGGTAACTGGGACTAATGTCAAGCACTTTCTGTTCCCAAGAGGGAATGAAAGCTACACACACGTTTCCAAGCGTGCTGGAGAACGCGAGAGGAGGGACTCACACTCAATGCTTGGTTCAACAGACGCCCAAGTCACCCATTTTATCCTGTTCTGGGGTCTGGGGAGCGCTAGAATCAGTTTCTATGATTCGGTCAGGGTTTGCTGATTATGATGCTCA
The DNA here is from genome assembly GCA_004027455.1 of Hydrochoerus hydrochaeris. Taxonomy (NCBI): domain Eukaryota; kingdom Metazoa; phylum Chordata; class Mammalia; order Rodentia; family Hydrochaeridae; genus Hydrochoerus; species Hydrochoerus hydrochaeris. The sequence goes on from PVLA01002424.1 coordinate 28,247, forward strand.
CCTGACTTGTCTTCCGCGATGTCATTCCACCCCGAATTTACTTCAACGCTCTAAGAACCCCCTCAATTCTCTCCAACCACTCACTAAGTTAGAAATTCTTTAAAAGAGGAGGAGAGCATACAGGAAAGAGGGGAGGAGTGAGCCTTCAGGGGAAATGTCTAAATTCACAATGCAAGGGAGGCTGAGATTTCTGTTTTCAAAAGCAGATGGGTTAAAATGAACAACGGACATCAGCTTAAGTGCTGGATCTCACCAGGTTTCATCACTGGCCGCCTGCTCTTTCTGCACTTTTAGATATCTGGTTTTAGCCACATGCCAGAGGCTCTTTGTATATTTGTGGTCCCCAAGGCTGCATCTCCTCTTCTAACTCGTCTGTCTCCACATCGCAGACCAGCTTTTCCAGATGTCTGTGGACTCCAACCTCATGCGCTTTTTGAAAAGACCAAAGTGATCATTATTTCTCTAAATATTCCTGTTTCCTATCACCATTAAAATAATCCGTATCCTCAAATCTCTCCAGACGAGAAACTCACTCTGGGGCCTCTCTGTTTTTAAGCACATTTTTTCCATTTTACTTCAGACATATATTCAAAGCCTGACCACCCTTACCCATTTCTAGCTGCCAATTTAACTTAAGCCCTTATGATTTATGTCCTCAAGTAATGCCACTTTGTCCTATATGGTCTCCCTCCCCAAAATGTCTCCCACAGTCCGTCTTAAGTCCCTATCATGGTTATTTTCTTACCAAACACATATGATTATACCTTTCCTTTTTAAATGATTCCTCTTCATTTCCCACTAGTTGCCCCATAAAGTCAAACTCTTTGGCCTGGGTACAGCGCCCTTCGTGATGTAACCCCAATATACGGCTCCAATTTCAGCTCCTTCCCCTTCCCACCACAGTCTCAAGCTCCAACCCACAATGAACTTCTCACGTATCTTTTCAAAACCCTGTGTCTTTGTACATTTTGTTCTCGTTGCCTGAAATGCCCTTTCTTCCTCTTCTGTGTGTAGCAAATCCTCATTCTGTCTTCAAGACTCTCTGAAGTTCATTCTTCTGTCCGTCCATCCCAGGCTAACCTAGGCTCTCCTGCAGCACTTGTTTCTATGTATTCAGTTGCTCTTGTGTCTGCCTCTTCCACCAGACTGAATTCCTTAGGGGTACAGAGCTTAGGTGTTACATTTTCATAACCTGCATGCCTAAGAAGAATGTGTTGAATATGGCAGAATAAATTCTCACTGGTTTAATAATTCAACCTCTTATACTGTCAAGACTCAATTAACAGCAGTATGAAATCAATTCTTGAGCAATATAATCTTGGTGTTTTATATTTTATATCCCTATAGTGCATACATTTCAACTTTTTTTTAAATTGATAGCACTAAGTGCTTATTTTATTGTTTTATTTTTGGTACCAGGGATCGAACTCACGACCTTGTGCTTACCAGGCAGGCACTTAAACCACTGAGCTAAATCCCCAGCCCTCATTTCAACTTTTGAGTCTTTGTTTCTTCACTACTTTCATTTTAGTTGTTGAAATACACTTAATGAACAAGGGAAGAAAAGTGGTTTAAACTTTGTTTCTTATTAAAAATGTATGAAAAAGAGTAAGGGAGATACTGAAACTATTAGCTAAATTAAGGTGCACTCACAAATTGTCCTTGCATTCCTCAGTGTCATGAAAATTCAAGATTGTGACCATTTGGCTAGATATAAATAGACTACTAGCCATATCACCCTTTGTAATAGCAGGAAGCCATTAATAAAATAAAGGTGTTTTTGTTTGTTTTGCAATTCTGAGGATTGAATCCAGGGCCTAGGCAAGTGCTCTACTACTGAGCTACTTCTGCAGTCAAAAAAAAAAAAAAAGAATTTTAATTTCAAAATTCCAAGAGATTATCCAGTGGCTAAAATCACACTCTGTTTAAAATGTGAGTTTTGGTAGTGTGAGGTATAGCGTTTTATAGCCCATTCATTTTATCCAGTCATCTCATCAAACTGACCTCCTTACTGGTTCAGAAACAATTCATGCAAAGGGATGAGAAAGAGCAATGAAAGCTTTTCTGGTCACTCTTTTTAGTTTCTATTTAAATTTATTTTAAGTGACACATAAAAACATAGAAATCGTACATATTTCTGGGCTATTGTGTGATGTTTTGGTACATGCGTATATTCTGTTCTGTTCAAATCAGTGCAAATGTACCGACCTAGCTCCTTAGATATTTATCATCTCCTTAGGGTAAAATCATTTAAAATCCTTTCTTCTAGCTTTTTGAACTCCACAGTGGTGTTATCTGTAGTCACCATCCTGCGCACCCCAGAGCTTCCTACTCCTCTCTGACTGCAGTTCAGTTCCCCTGGCTTGAGCTCTCCCCTTTCCCTGCCTCCTCCCCCAGCCTCAGCTAACCTGCTCTCCAGGCCAGCTGCCCTGGAGAGGGGCCATTCAATGGGCAGCACCTAAGAGAGGTCATGCAACACTTGTGTTCCTGTGCGTGGATTACTTCACTTAACATGACCTCCCGTTCTATCCAAACAACAAGACGTGGTATAATTTTATATTTAATGTGACCTGCTGTATATCCACAGATCAGTGAAATTAGTGAAACCTGAGTTTTTGACTCAGTTACTTAGATATGGTAGTTAATCAAAAGTTCCCTCTGTTTGGGGATTGGTTTTATTCATCCCTGCTTCTCTCCAAGGAAAACATTCTGAATACAGAATTGTCGAATTACATGAAAGGAAATGTTTTAGTTTTACAAAATTTTGGGTGAGATTCTAATAAACTGTACTTACCTAGTATCTGATAAAATAGAACACATGTGCACTGAAAAGAATAAAAATGCCTACTTTTATCCTTGTGAAATATTTAGCAAAAATAAAGAAGAAATATTTCTAGTCCTGGGACAAAAGAACAAACAGAGCAACTGCTGATGTAGTCCCTGGGGATGAAAACAGTTTATTTCTGTCAACTAAAAGAGATAATATATAAAACAGACACTAGAGAAAACAGAAATATTTTTGTTTCACAGAAATAGATCTGTGATTGCAAAGAATGACATGCCCAGCAAAGCAAAAATATGTTTATTTATTCACAAAGCACTTTCAAGTCTAAGATTGGAAAGAAAAAAAAAAAAACTAAATGAAAAGCTAACTTGGAAAATATCTCCTGCAGCCTCAGTATCTTTAAACTTTTAAATTTAACAATGTAGAAAATAAGAAGCACTTTTGTAATACTGGCAAGAAAATCAGGTTATGTCTTTATGTTTTCAAGCCCATCGAGAGCTCTGCTGTAACCTCCCCGACTTTGACTTTTCTCAGCAGGCAGGGGAGTGAACCTCCTAAGATTCATTTCCTGGAAAAGAGCCATTTTCAACACAGTACTGTTCCTAGTTGTCAGACACAAGAAAGCAGTGAATCATTTGTCTCCTAACCAAAATTAAGCTGGTTAATTAATTGCCTGGCTATCAACCTTGACAGTTAATGTTGACGTTCAGAACTTAGGATACAGGGTAAATGAGTTTTTAATGAAAGAAATACAAAGTGGACCATTAATGAAATTCTATCTGGGGTGAAACCAAATCTGTTTTTTAAAATGACAATGGTAAATTTTTAAAAAAGTATTATTCTTGTTTTCCAGTCTGTCTTTTTTCTTGACCACAACCATTATAGGATATAATAATTCTAAAATAACAACCTTCCAAGTTATGTTATTGTAGACTAGTTTTACAGTCCAGCCCAGTGCAAAATAAACATTAGTAATGAATTGTTCCCATATAAAAAAAAGTCTGTTGACTGTCACTAAAAACTAGTGCATTTTTTCAAACTAAAAAAAAAAAACTCAGAAATGAGTCTCATTCCTAATTTATGTCATCTAAGACTTTGTTAAAACAGAGTCACCGCTTCATTAGTAAACAGCATTTTAAGACTCTCGTTGGCCCTAATTGTAATTATTCACAGACTGCTGATAAAAAATGCAGTGATATTTCAGAGGGGAAAGTTACTCATTTACCTGCCACTAGCTGCTGCAGTTAATAAAACTAAAGTTCTGTTTAGTTTCAGCCAAAAGTGGGTGACTAATGTTTTCTCTTTGTTACAGAACATAGAGGTGACTGATTAATCAGAATATTTTTAAATTTTCGCTTTAGTCAGCTGGCATGCAAGAAGCTCCATATATCATGGAGTGGGAGGGATGGGAGGGCGTAGAAGGAGTCACATTTCTGAAAATGAAATTGTTTTTACACACTCCCTCTATTGGCTTCTTAATTCAGCCACTTTAGAGAAACATACTCCCTGTGATTCAACTCCTTGACTTATGCAGAATTTCACAACATCTTTATTCTAATCTGCATCGCTGCCCCTGATGGTAAATGGTTGTTTTCAACACATCATGTGCCCCCCAAAAATTTCAGATTCTGTCATTATTTTGAAGGAAGTACATGACTGTTTTTATCGACACAGAGATAAGGCAAAAAAGTAAATAAAGTGTATATTTAAAATTTTAACTTGCCGTAATTTTTTTCAGTGCTGTAGATTGAGTCTAGAGTCTCCTGGATGCTACCTACGTAAGCACTCACCACTAAGCTATACTCCAGCCAACCTGGCCACAATTTTGATTTTCAGATTATTATTTTTTCAATTAGTGGGGGGTTGAAAAATTAAAGAACACACACACAAAACACATTTACAAACTAATTCATAAATGTAAGTCACATAAAGCCAGGAAAGTATATTCTTGCTTGATGTTTCAGAATTTTTTTACCAATAAACAAGTTCTTATATTCTATCAACTTCCATGCTCACAATGGGGCTTTCTATTTAGCATGGCATCTTTCATCTTTGGCCTTTAAAACCATTTATGGGCCTTAATTAATTCTCACCATACCCTTCTGAGACAAGTTGGTATTATTTTCCTCTCTTTATATCTGAGGAAATAGAGACAAAGAGAGATTAGAATGAGCTTTGCCCAACTATGTAGAATAAAGCAAAGGCACGTTTACTGAGAGCTGCAAAACTATACACAGATAAACATGCTTTTGGTCTCTTTATTTCTCTGTTTAATTCATTTCAATGTCTAACGCCTTCAACAAAAAATGCTTATTACATAGCAACATAAGTTGAATTAGTTTTTCACTCTGAAAAAATTTTGACTTCTCTTTGGAGATTTATTTGTATCACTATTTGTTACAAAATGAGTTTTTGACAGTATTTTCACATGTTGCAATTAAATATACAAATTGGTATCCTGAGGAAAATAGATACATGGTGTCTACAATTATGCACAAAATGTTCAGGAAATACGTAGTACCAAGTCTCAGATCATTTGTAGGGACATTTTAGGATCTAAAGAGGCCATTTACCTAGAAAGATTTATGGAAATATTATTATAATATAATCTCACAAAACGACTCACACTGGCCTGTTCAGGCTTGTGGTTGGTATGAACGGCAGACATGCCATGCCCAGTTACAACTCATTTATCTGTTTTTGCATTAGGCCTCCCCTTTGCACTATGCCTTCTGAAGTGAACCTGCATAGCCTTTATTCTGCTGGAGCTCAGTGGCTAGTGTCTGCTACAGAAGCTAAACACCCCTGTACCACTGGCCTACAGCCTGAGCCTCAAGATTTTTTTAACATTTCTCTCCATTTTTACTGAAGTATCTCCCCCAAAAGTTTATTTTTAAACTCAACAAAATCTAATGGCTCTGCTATATAACTAACAACTCGTTTTAAATAAGAGATGCTCTGCTTCCAAATAAATTCCCAAAATCACAGGGTTTAACATATTCAAGGGATGAGGGGTATATCAAAGTGGTAAGGCACATGCTTAGCATACAAGAGGTCCTGGCTTCAATCCCTACTGCCGGAACGTAGATAGATAGCTGATAGCTGATAGGAAGACAGATAGACAGTCAGATGAATTTGTCATGACTAGATAGGGGCCGGCCGTCTCTGTGGAAAAATTTACTCAAAGCTTAGATTCCTCCTTCGTTTCCTGATGATACTCTACTTTACTAAATTGCTCCCAATCATGATACCAGAAAACAGCTCTCTGTGCCTCTGCATGTCTCTCTGTCTCTCCCTGTCTCTGCCTCTCCCTCTGTCTCTGTTTCTCTCTCCCCTCTACCCTCCCTCCCCTCTCCCTGCTCTCCTTTGGAAAGTTTGTCTCAAATGTAATGCAAAGGATACCTTGAGGAAAAGAGAAGAGAAGAAAGGTAAACATAGTTTCATTTCTGAAACCACAGTGTTTAAATATTTTAAGTTTCATTTTTGATACTCCTTTGCCTTCCTTACAAAAACCTGCCAATTTTTAATTTAGAATACTACAAGTCACATAATTTCAGACCAAAGCATTTTGTTTAAACATCTGTTAAATTAAACCATGGTGAATGTCAAGTCTTTGTATATAAACACACATTCACACTTACAGGAAAATGGCAGAACTTTTAAATATAAATGAATAACTTACTTAAAGATTCAGGGTCAAAGTCAGATTGAGACATGTTGCTAGCAAACTATAAATGGTGGAAATTTTAAATATTTCCAAAGTCCACCATTGTGCTCCCATAAGGTTTTGATGTTACAAAATAATCCTTAAACACAAGACTGTAAACATTAAGACTGCATCACAAAACCAGAAACAAGTAGCATACTCGTATAAAGTAGTATAGTATTTCTTTTCTCTCCGGATTGTCCTACAGTTGGAAACCAATCCGATTTAAAAACTGCGAAGCTGTCCACTACAATATAAGTGCTGCTTACCCTGCCTATCCACTAATTCATTAGGAGACTGGGTCTGCTAGAAGACACCGGAGTTTACAGGGTGATCACAATGGTGGTCTTACATGTAAGTAAGTATTTTATAAAGTAATAAAAATCCTAAAACTAAAATAAATAATAGAAATACTCCCAAAAAGAAATATGAGTGTTAGACACCTGCCTTATGCACCTTGTCATGACTAAACCTTACTTTCCACGCTAAGGTGGAAATAAGTCCTATTTTCCCTAAAAGAGTGTTCTCAAAAGAAAGTCTTATCTTCTTTGACTACTTATTACAACCTATAATGGAATTGTTGTTCCTAATTTTGGGTGAAATCAGTTGCAGTTGTTACATACTCATAAATATTTATTTTAGGGAGTAGTTGATAAACCTGCGGGTTCTATGCGTGAGCTTAGAACTAGGTCAGTTTCACCATCAGGGCAAAGCAACATCCACCCTCCTCTCTCCCACAGCAGAGCTGAGGTAGCTCACGGTAATACCATGTTCCCTTTCTTAACCGGCGCAGCCAGCCACAAACTTAGTATTGCTGCAGAATGGGGGCGAGGGGGTGGGGGGGTTGTGCAATAATCCTTGCCGACTTTGGGACGGGATTCTGGGAAAATTAATCTCAGTTCAAAATAAAGATCCTAAAATCCTTCTTCTACAACTAGCACATTTCTTTCCTGTGTGTCTCTGGGACATAATAGAAATACTTAATTAGCTGCTCAAGAAATGTAGCCTCTTTGCAGCTATTAATCCCATGTCAGAAATATAGCACAGCACCCGAAACTGTGTTCACGGGCTGTATGACCCCTAAAATTTCCCAGTATCTCTGTCAGTTTCTGCACATCATGCATTTCTCTGACATAACGTGATTAAAAAAGTACTAGTTAGTAGTGTTCCTAGTGATAATTCTATCTTGCCTAATAGTCTAAACTCTCCTGTGCTCTAGGCATTTTTAAACTCACTTTCAAAAGCTCTTTCATTTTTTTTACTTAGACCAAAGCATCTTGCCTGTTATTCACAATCAACTCTTTCACTGTTGCTTTCAGCATTGTTATGTTGATTTACAGTGAATAAAAAACTGCTTTGGTGTTAATGAGCTCTTTTTTCTTTCTTTCTTTTCCTGGAAAACTAGTTGTGCTGGCTAAAGAGCAGAGAAGATGAGAAAAGAAGGTTGGAGTGATTAGTGTCTGGGGAAGCCATAATTACTTGAAAGCTAAGTGAATAAAACACATAACAAAGGATGTTTTTCATCATAAAATACTACTCTGTGCTAATCAAGGTACTGTGTATTGGGAGAACAAAGGAATACAATCCTTTATCTTAGAAAATGGATTAGACTCTTCCTCTCAATCCCTGTCAAATCACTCAACTCTCCCTGTTCTAAACTTTTAACCTACTAGTTTGGGCTCTCACCACTTCATTCTTGGATCACTATGACTCTTCTCTACAAGGTTTGCTGGTCTGGTAAATTCCTTATTTTTATTCTGATTTATTTTGCCTTCTAACTTCTATATTCTTTGCATAACTATCTGCTCATTAGGTTCAAGGGCTAAATGCCCTTGGAATAAAATTTAAATTCTTAATATCGCCTCAGCCACAATGCTTATAACTTCAGACACCAATCTATCGCCTCAGCCACAATGCTTATAACTTCAGACACCAATCTATTAAACTTCTCCTGCTGCAAATCTCCATGAATATTGTAAGTTGAACTCTGACAAATCATTCCCTATACACGAGACACATTTCTCGTATTTCTTGCTTAAATCACACCGCTCTCTATGTTTAGAATTCTAGTGAAATCCTACCCATCTAAGGTCAAATTCATATACCACTTCTTCCATAAAGTCTACCCAGAGTTCTTTCAGCTGAAATTGCTGTCTCTGTCTCTGTCTCTCTCTCTCATCTAAATGCTTGAAGTCCCTTCTTCATATCACTCCTATAGGACCAAATATTACTTTGTATTGTTAAATTCATTTCTTTATTCTTTACAAATATATTTTTAAAAACCTATCTTTGGTGTATATTGCTTAATAAATACAGGAGGTATGAAGAACACAGTGTGAGGAAGAAGCAACAGTACAGATAAGATCAAACGTGTAGATGGAAATAAAAGTCATGGAAACCTCTTTAAAAGAAAAGACATGGAGTTGAATTTTCAGTTAAAGAAAGGGATCTCATTCACAGAGATATCTTGATTTATAGTTTCCTTACAAGAAACTTTCAATTGCTCCATTCATTTGGTGATGTATTCTATTCATTTACAAAATATGGGGGAGGTACAAAAATGTGTACAAAGTGAAATCATTGTGAAAATTTAAGGAAAGAAATTAAATCAGAATATTTAATAAGAACTTGTTTAACAATTCCTATATTTTTATATATCTGTTAAAAATAATTTTCTAAAAAAACGTAGTAGTGTTATTTGTACCTGTTGTAGTCAGGGTTTACAACAGAATAGATTTAATACATAATGCATAATTTATAGAATTACTTTATATTGTTCACCCAAAAAGTCAAATGCAGAAGAACACAAGCAATCTATCCAGGAACTAGAGACCCAAAGAATCCAGCTGAGGGCCTGGATCCCACAGCAGTGGCCTCCTTGAGTCCAGCTGGAGGCCTAGAGCCCACGACAATGTCTCGTGCAAGTCTGTATCAAGGATCCGCACTGGGAAGGCCTAAAGGTCAGCGGTGGAAGCTAGAAAGTCTGCACCAGCAGGGTGAAGGATCAGTACCAGCAGGCTGGCTGGGGCCAGGAAGCGATGCTCAAAGCAAGGACCAGAGGGTCCCCCAAAAGGAACCACAGCCATCCTCAGTGACAGCAAGGACCTGAGCTCCTCTGACTATGGGGACAGCTGAGTTCATATCAGGAAAACCAGTATAACAAGCTTCTCCAGCAGAATCAACCACACACCATCTCCCCCTCTGGTTCTCTTTTTGTGCTGCAGGGACCAGTCCTCAGGTAGGCCCTTCAGTTCAGCTGGACGCTCCAAGTTGACCAGTAGTTATTCCACCACAGTACCCAAATAATGAAGTGTTTTAAAGGGCTAGGTTTTTGTGCTGAAACACCTTTTCTACGTATTTATTTATAGTACTGGGGATGAAGCCCAGGGCCTTGCAGATGCTAGGCACATGCTGTACCACTGGGCTACACCGCCAGGCTGCTACTCATTGCTCTGTCCACATCAGCAAGGACCATTTTAAGATGAGAGTAACTTTCTGATTACTTGATACATGCTTGAAACCCTGGGTGTTTCTGTTGTGTACAGCATTAAGATGAGCAGTCTCCTGACCACTGAAAACTGTGCTTTGAAAAGAAATGAAACGAAGAAGAAAAAAACTAAAACTGTTAGTACTACAGTAGTTTCCTCCCCTCAGTGACAGAGTCAGACCCTCTTTTTCATTGCAGCATTTCCCCCTTTAGATATAAGACTGAGAAGAGGGCAGGTCGGCTGCAGAAGAGGATGCGAGCGGCTGTGTAAAGCATTTATTTGTCTACGGATGAAGCGATACTGGGCCACCTCTTGTCCCCACAATCCCCAGTGGGCAGTGGAGAGAAGTCTGCAAAATCCACACAGGTAGGGAGCCCTGGCGACCCATCCTTTCACCCCTCCACCACCATCTTCACAGCCAAAACAGACAAATGCTCTTTAGTTTGTAGCTAGACCTCGAGGCCCTGAATAAGGGTATATTTCCTGTAGGGCAAGATAGTCTTGGGAAGGATCTCTCAAGAGTGCAAGGTCAGATGACTCCAAAGAATAACACAATAGAGCATTTGCCTAGGCTTGTGGAACAATCTGCTTTGTTCTCTTCAGCAGCCACGGGGCAGGGTCAGGGGCCTCCCACACTGTGAGCTGTGTGTGCTTAGAGAGCTGGCACCCTGAAAACTTATCTAGACTCTGAGGAGGAAGTCTCACCCCACAAACGTGCTTCTGGGAGGCTCCTAACATAGCTAGTCCTGTGGCCAGGACAGTGGGGTGCACAGATGGCTCCCATGTTCCCCTAGAATCAGGACTGTGGGGACAGGAGAGAGGGGAGAGAGGACTGGCCAGCCTCCTGCTGAACACTGACAGCGTGTGAGGCCAGTCAAACTCAACCTGTATGGGAATTTGTGTTTTAATACCTCAGAACGATACGTTCTTATTGGTGACACCCAGAATATATTTTTCAAATTACACATACACTCATTTCTCACTTTGCTCCAAAGAATAAGTTCATTTTAAAATGAAGCACAAGTTTTAAATCCCAACATTTGCATTACTTTGCAGTGATTTCAAGTGTAAATAAGATACAAATTTTTAACATGTAAGATGTTTAAATTATTTCCTCACACTGTAGTAGGCGCTAACGGCAAACTCAAACACAGGTTTTCTCTGAAAGCCAGCATTTCACTACATCAAAAACACATTTCAAAAAGGGGGACATACAGCTGAGATGAAGGAGGATCTCAAGGTCCTTTGAATCACTAGCGATAAAATCATATTTAGCTTTCTGAAAACCAACTCTAACGCAACTAAAACACAGTGAAAAAAGTACATAGATGTAGCAAAAACAATTCACAGCATTCAGGGCTTCAGCCCAGGAATAAGTAAGATTTAGCTTGCCTAGAATACTGGTTGCCTATCCCATCCTTGTCTTCCTGTTTAAATTTCTTTGACAGATCCTACTTTCCGGCATTAAAATTTCAAAAGCTTTTATTTGGCCTTCCTTATTACATTTCTTTCCGAGCTCCCAGTGTATCTCCCCTACTTCCCTAAATGAAACTTTGGCTCACAGGAGAGCAGTCTATTCACTGTGCCTGAAAGGTACATTCACATCCTTGCACCGTGATGATTTTGCTCAGTCCCTTCCCCAAGTGCTTTCTTACTTCTCCATGGCTAAGGCTGTTCCCCTTTCTTCAATATGTCCTTTTACTGCTGCCTCTTCCCAGAAGCCTGTCTCAACCATGTCCCCTCTGACAGATCTGCACTTTCACATCCTTGGGGACCATTCTCTTCCCTGCATCTTCTGCCAAGTAGTGACCGCCCTGCTATTGGCTACCGACTTTGTTCCCCCATCCTCTCTACCAATGTATTGCTCTGAACTATTAAAGCACAAATTCCCACACAGGTGAGTCTGACTCAGCTGATGTGCTGCAAGTGTACAGTAGGAGACCCGGCATTGATTGTCTTACCTTTAACCAAAGTCAAAGTTTATGTGTACTATTTTTATTCCCAGAAACGAAAACCAAAAAGTTCTCAATAAATACTGATGCTGATAAATAGGAATCTGATGTAACGATAATAATGGTCCTATGGAAAACCGAAACTAGGATGGAATCTTTTTAGGAAATCACTGCTTACAAACAAATCAAATGTGAGTTTACTTTGGTGAGAACCCTGTTCCTTTCTTACATTTACCAGACAGCCTCGTAATTTTCACTTATTTTGAATGAAGCTTAGGAATCATCTTCATTTTGGTACATCTTTCAAGACTACATTTTAAAATTATCTAGACTATATACTGTTCAAAAAGTATTTTCAAAAACAGAGGGTTTCACACTTGAAAACTCAGAACAGAGAATTATTTTTTAGAGATTTTAAATTCTAGTAAGATTTTAAAAAGCTTTCTTCCCCCTTTAGAAGCTATGTAGTCTTTATCTCTGCAAGCCCATGCTGGTTCACTTATGCTACTACTAAGTTCTCTGATCATTCACAATTCTTGAAATGGACATATTTCAGGATGTGTGCCACAACTGTTGGAAAACCCTCTCTGAATGAGAGTCAGAATTCCTTAATTCGATTTTCTCTTTCTTTCTTTCTTTCTTTCTTTCTTTCTTTCTTTCTTTCTTCTTTCTTGGCTCTACCTCTGTGTCACTTTGAGCAAGTCCTACTTACCAACATTTTCCTATCAATAAAATGCAATATTAGTGTTCTTGTTTGCTTCTCTTTATTAAAAGTATTTCTCCTTTTTAAAAACTTTTAAAAAACAATTTTATTAAACCAAAACTCACCACACCACACAGTTTATAAACTTAAAATGTAAGACCCAATATACCCCAGCACATTGTCAGTTTGGACAACTACATCCATAATCAATCTTAGATCTTTTTTTGCTATCCCAAAGTAAAACACTCTACCGACTAGCCATCATCTCCTGACTCCTCCCCCACTGAATCCAGGTAACCACAAAGCTACTCTCTGCCTGCATAGAGTTTCCTATTTTTGGAATTTATGTTTTTTTCTTTCAAAATAGACCATGTCCTCTATTGGCTAAGTATGATACATATTAAATAACCGAATAACAGACTGGAAAATGTGTATAGAAATACCAGCAAAGTCAAGGCAGTATACATGAAGATAAAAGTATGAGATAACCACAACTCAAACTCTGACTGGTTTAGATCAAGTTTCTAAACACCTACAATGTGTCAGTAGTGCATTTCCTGGAATTGAAAGATGACCAGGATCCAAGAAAAGTCCAAATCTCAGAACACAGTAGACACTGAGATAAACAGATCTGGGCCAGCATACTATGTTTTCTATTTTTGTAAGACTTCTGAGATAAGAGTGATTTTTACAGATAAACATTTGAAACTGATTTGACAGAACAGCTTGGAATCCTAGCTAAGGGAAATATTATCTTCCACCAAAAGAATCCCATTGTTCTGATTAGTGTATCTCTACTTTCAAAAAATTGCACTCCAGATGGAGAAGACAAGATGGCCAATCAGTGAGCAACAAAATACAAAGCCTATAAAAGTAAGCCCATCAGAATCACAGCTGACTTCTCAACACAGACCATCAGATCAAGAAGAGCTTTGAGTGAAGTCTTCCAAGCCCTGAAAGAAAATAACCTCCAGTCCAGATTGATTTACCCTGCAAAACTATCACTAGAAATTAATGGAGAAACAAGATGCTTCCATGACAAAGAGGAACTGGGGGAATTTGTGACCACCAATCCAACCCTACAGAGAATACTGAAGGACATTCTAGAGAGAGAAAAAAAAATACCAGGATTTTAGGAACAGTGGCAGAAAGGCCTCAATGAGTGGGGCAGGCAGTAGAATGAAGGAGAAAACTAGACAAACAGAGGCAGAAAAATAGCATAGCAGAAACGAGGCAGAGAAGGATAACTAGAAACTCTAATATAGATGGCCTTGATACACTATATTAATAGTGCACCAGGATTTAAAACCCACATTACTCACATTACTCTGTTTAGATGTATTATATTCTGTTCCAGTCATTATACCTGTACTAGATTTGGGGACACAGACAGTAATCCCAAAAATAACAGGATATATAGTACAGTAATCATCCTTAATTTCCTATTAAGTTAATCTAAAGCTATGTAAAACCTACAGTTTTGCCATGACTGATCGTAATCGAATCTGGTTTGTTAGATCACTGTTTTGTATTGATAGATTTTATTCAAAGCTGTTATGATTGGTACTATCAAGTCTGAGAGTATAGGCAACTGCACTTAAGATGACAAGATCCACTAAAATATCCACTCTGGTTTGATTATTACCTGCCTTTGAAGTTTTATACTGTGTACACTGTTTTATTTTTACTAATATTGTTATGTACTGCTATATTCAATTATCCTGCTATATTCATTTATGCCTGATGATACAGACAATTCTATTGAAGGTAATAAGAAACAACACAGCAATCATTGCAGATCACCTTGTACTGTGGTTTTATATGACTTTTTGGTTTCATATTTTTATAGGAATTTGTTTTGTTTTGTCTTGCTAAGTTTTGTTTTTCCCTCTAATACAGAAAGGATAGAAATACATGCAGAGATTCATGCATGTGCAGCTGTTCACACTCTCACTGTTTGACTATCTACTTTGTATGCTTTAATTTTGTAACTTGAACAACTATTTCTAAGAGGACAATATGTAATTTATTAACTAGTGACTTCTTATTGTTTATCTTTTTTTTTTTTTTGGAATTCTGTATTACCTCTACCCTTTACATGCTTTTGTTTCTCTTTAAATAAATTTTTAAAAATTGCACTCCATTTAATTTCAGCAACAAAAATATTGTGGAAATTTGTCTTCTTTGTTATGTAAGTGCCTTCAGAATATTCTTAATTTTGCCTCTTGGCTTTCAAATTCTAAAATATTTACTCACTGCAAACTGTACAAAAACATCTTTCTGATCCCAAAGTAAACAGATAATTAAAATGTGCTAAGTACATTGGTAGAGAATGATCTTGAAGTACATTCAAGTCATTCAAGACTTTCAAGTCGTTATGAAAATATGGAGGAGGAATCCTCCAATCAGATTAGCATAACAATTTCAGAAAAGACTGTAGGTAGAGCTGGCGTGAGCCTGAAAAACTAGACTTTGACAAAACAAGGAGTAGGAGTCAGCATTGGTAGTCAGTGCAGGAATTTAAGTCACCCATGATTTGGATCCTTGGAGAGGCAGATAACCAGCATGGGATTACATCTGATTAACTTCAGTTATCAATAACTTTTAACTTTGCGTATCTACCAATGATATGGTTCCAGTTATAACCAGCCGTCTACTGGTGTTGTTAACCACTTCTGGAAGAGCTCTGGCATTCATATCTCACACTGTTTTTATCTCTAAATCCTTCCTTGTGATATTTATCTCTAAATAACATATTGCTTTGAATGCTGTAGTTTTGAAATCAAGTAGTTTCAGATCTTTATTTTTTTCTGTTTCAAAATTGCTGTGCTGCAGGAGGTCTTTTGCATTTTCAAATGAAGCTTAAAGTCTGCCATTGATATCTACCCCCAAATCTGCTTAGATTTTGATGGAAAATACCTGGATTCTGCAGACAAATGTGAGTTGAGCTGATATTTGAAGAAAAAAAAGTAAGACTTTCATATCATAAACTTTACCAGGTTTTTCATTTCTCACACCAATGTTTTATAGTTTTCAGTGAAGAGATGTTACACATTTTAAGATTATCCCTTAATTCTCATACTTTTTGGTGCTGCTGTATTTTTTTTAATTTTTGGTTTCCAATTATCTATTATAATTGATTCTATAGGTTAATCAGTTCATTTTCCCTTGATGTGTAGGCCTTTGAATTTATACTGCAGTCACCCCACTGCTATCCAGCTTGAAGATGGCAGACTGAGGGGCTTGTCAGCCACCATAATTACATGGGCAACTCCTCAGAATCTCTCTCTTCCTCACTCACAGCATAGAGAGAGAGCTTCAACCACCAGAATGTTCCTTTGGACTTTGAAGAATCTTGACTAACACACAGAAGCAGTTAGAACAAAGATCATTTCTTACTGATTGTGAGACTTCTAAGCACCACAGACAAAGATCCCAAAACTTCCACTGAGGAAAAATAATTTACATAGGAAACTCAAGAACTGGGATGGCAGATTTTTCAACTGCAACCCTGAAAGTCAAAAGGCAATGGAGTGGTGCCTTTAACATTTGAAGGGAAAACACTCCAACAGTGTATTTAGAATACACTTTGAGACATCAACAGGTCTATTAGAAGTTGCATTATATTGTAGAGGTAAACTGGAAGGAAAAAGGCCTCAACTCTTAAAATAGAGAGCCAAGCACACAATTAGGACAAGAGGAAACCCAAGGTGGTTTCACAAAGAAATTCCAGCTTGAACCCCAAGCAGCAGGCCTGGAAAATAACAAGCCTGTATCAGAACAGAGCACTCTACTAACAGCATCCTTGAAACAGGGAAATTATTTGTTTGCCAAATGTGTTCAAACTTATTGTGAAAATATTTACATTTCTAGTAAACAATTTAGACATATTTAGGTCCCAAGAAAACAATTAAAAGAAGGACCACTGTTTACTCCAACAGGAAAAGAATATAGCTAAGAAAATTAGTATAATTCTAATATACAACATGACTCAGTGTTGAGTCATTACCCAGTTATAGTCATTATAAAGGTTGAAGATTGACATAAACAAAAATCATGATAATTATATTAGAAAAACAAGGCAGTGTGTCTATGAATGAAACATGGAAGAACTGAAAATATCATTGTGTTGAAAAATTTTTAAAACTACACAGTTTATGGTAGGAAGTAAGGGCACCACAAATACTATCCATTTAAACATGAATCTTCACCTATAAAATATTATCATTATTGTTTTAATTATTTTCAGTGCTGGAGAGTAAAACCAGGGCCTTTGTGTCCAAAGAACATTTGGCAATGCCTAGTTTCCATTGTCACAGCAGGGGCAGGAGTGTTACTAGGATTTTATAAACAGAGGCCAGAGATAGCACAAGACAGATTTCCATAGCAAAGAATTATCTGGCAAAAAATGTCAATTTTGTGCTAAGAAAAGTCTAGAACGATCAGAAATGGTGAGTGACAGAGAGGGAGTTAGATCTTAGTGAGAGACGATTTCACTATGTTGCCTTTCAGGGTTATATTGACAAACATGAAGACAAATATGAGAAGAAAGAAGAACTGAAAGCAGTGTGAGAAATTAACTGGTCAGGGGGTGAAGGCCAGCGGGCTGTTCTCATGCTGCTGTGATTTTGTTGTTTTCTGCTATTCTCTCAAAAGAACTGAAGAACTACTTAAGTATGCTTATATTTAAATGCTAAAATAATTGTGAACATTGAGATTATTGAATTCAGTGTAGTCATCATTTCCCCATATTCAAGAATGTGTAGGCCTGGGGTTTTTAGTTCAGCGGCCTAAGTGCCTGCTTGGCAAACACAAGGTCATGAGTTCAATCCCCATCACCACCAAAAAAAAAAAAAAAAGTTTATTAAAATACAGCTTGTAAAAGATGGCTTTCAGTAAATCTTGCAATGAATAGAAAGAAGGAAAAACTGTTATGGAGGAAACAGCACACAAAAAGAAAACTTCTGTCATTACTGACTTCTTGCATATCGAGTTCTGACTTGCAATGTAGTGAGGCATTTTGGACAGAAAATCCTAAAGATCCAGATTTGTTCCAGAAAGCTATTGTGATCTTATAAGCAAACAACAACAAAAAATAGCTTTACAAAATAATGATAGACTACCAACTATACCATTACACATATAAAAACTCATATAACAAGAACAATGAGATCTTTTAAAAATATGGACAGTAGGTAAAATAAGAGTGACACCTTTATTCTTAAGAACAACGTTTTAATTTATAAATGCAATCTTTTAAAACCCATACAGAAAATACAAATCTAACTTAGAAACTCTCTTCCAGCAAAAGCATCTCCTACCAGTAACAATGTATCTGCAATGTAACAGGATGCTTGGCAGAGAACAGGAAGTGCCAGGAAGCTCCTGTCACTCCTGCAGTACCCTATTGGATCAGAGACCATCTCTCCAGTCTTTGCCCTCAGAAAAAGAAAAAGCCATCTTCAAGGATCTTCCCATCTCTGTTTCCTTCCCCACAATTTTTTCCACCTTGGACATCTTCTCCTGTTCAATGTCTCTATACGAGCTCTTTTTTTCTGACTAGGTAATTTCAAATTTTTCAACACTCACAAAGATATGAAGTCTTTCATATGCTGCTATTCACCCCATTTTTCCTAGTTCTTGCAGTATCATTTTTAATAGTATTATCTTGCTATTATTTCTTTATGTAAATGTAAGTAAAAACAAATATGCACTTAAGTGTATATATAAAAATACACATTTCTTTTGCTTTTCATATGCTCTTCTATACCTTGCTTTATTTCACAATATTTTGGAATAAAGTTTAACATATTATTTGAAGTCTGGTCGTATGAGAAATAGTTATCATTTAAGTTTAGAGAGATTATAACTCAAAAATGTTGATTACCATATTTATTTAACAATTTTTTTAAGTTTTTCAGTTTTCAGATACACTGAAAAGAAAGAATGATTTTAATTAGAGACATTTTTCTGTGATTTTTTTTTCTGTGATTCTTTAGATTTAAAAAAAGTAATTAATTAAGCCAATCCACAGGAAATAATGCTGTAGTATGTTGGGAAACAAATTCATAGGAATGTCAAGATCTCCTTTATATAAAAGGTCTTAATTTGACTCAATTTTAAATCCTTTTCTGTGTATTTGAAGACAAATTACTTATATTGCAAATAAGATGCGGCTTTACCAAAGATTTAAATTCCTTGTTTAAAAACACATTCCTGCTGCAGTTAAAGGCCATAAAACAACTGTTAAGATACTAAGTAATCACACTCTGAAATCAGTTTTTTTGCAGCAGCATCTTAATGGGGCTAAGAGATTTGGGGTCCTGCAGTCAGTCAGGCCCTCTCCCTACCTCCTGCCGCAGGGAGTCCGCTGGAAATGTGCTTCTTCTGACTAGAGCTCAGAGTGAGAACTTGTTGCTGGAAAAGCAAAAACCCCCACAGCACGTGACCTGCATTACCCAGGAACACTCCTCTCCAGAAGGCCTTTCAGTCAAGCAGAACTGTGTTGGAACTGGGCGATCAGAGTCAGTGAGAGCCTCTCTGTGGTTCTGCCCAGACTTCCAGGGAACTGAGCCTATCAAAAGCCACGGGGAAGTCATTCTTGTATGGACCGCGGTCTTGGAATGAATGGTCCTCAGCTCCAACTCAAATTAATACTATCTTTGGAGGGGTACATTAAATTATTTGACCCTGTTCTAGCTCAAGAGAAAAAAGGCATCACTTTGTCTTTGGATTTAACAGGAAGCATCTCCTGTTCCAGATCACAGGAAGAAGAACTACAGAGTGTGACACACCATATCTATTTGAATTTTTTGTGATTCATAAAATGAAAAAGTAAAAATATCATAATAACAGAATAATGATAGGTAATACACCATGTATCATTATCTTTCAAGTAGTTACTCAGAGAATAAAATATAGACCAAAAAGATTTCATTAATCTACCTCCTAATGTCTGAATTTTGTCTTTTATTATGGCTGTTGTTACGCCTTGTGTCTAGATGTCCCTCCCCAGTCTCATGTGCTCATAGCTGGAGCCTTTAGAGGTGGCTGGATCTAGGGTGTGTGATTCTGGGATTAAGAATGCATAACTATATTTGTTCAACATAGTTTTGGGTGTAGACCACAGAAGCCCCACCTGGTATGCAGGGAGCAACAACCAAGAGGCTTGTAAACAGAGAAAGATGGAAAGCATGCTGCTCTCTTCTGCTTCAACTGCCACCGACCGTTTCTTTTCTGTGATGGCCCTCTGCCTTGTCTTCCTGTCTTGAAGTCAGCTGGCTACAGACTAAAAATGCTACCAGCTGTGAGCTGAAATAAACCTTTTCTCCATCTTTAATGTGTGGATGTGAAATGTTTTATCACAGCAGTGAAAAACGTAGCTGAGACAACTGTGTGGTGCTCCACTAAGTACCACATTTTTTTGCCTAACTTCTTTGCTTATTAAACATCTATTCTATTTCCAAGATCTTCCTATTATAAACTCTGCTGCTATACACGTCAGTATGCATGTATCTCAGTAATATGATGATTTTAAATCTTTTGGAAGATACTGAGAAGGGGAATAACTGAATCAAACTGAATTTCTATTTTTAGCTTTTTGAGGAATCACCACACTGATTTCCAGTGGTTGTACTAGTTTACATTCCCACCAAAGATGCAGAAGGGTTGTTTTTTTTTTTTTTTTTCCCCACATCCTCAGTACCTTTGTCATTATTAGATGTTTTTGAAGATAGCCATTCTTTCTGGGGGAAGATGGTATCACAGTGTAGTTAAAATTTGCATTTCTCTGATGGCCAGAAATGATGAGGATTTTTTTTCATGTGTTTACTGGCCATTTGTACCTCTGAAAAGTGTCTATTTTGGTTGCCCATTTTTGATTGTGTCTTTTATCTTGGAAAGTCTAATTTTTTTAGTTCTTTATATATTCTTGATGTTAGTCTTCTGTATGTAGAATACCTGGAAAAAATTTTCCCATTCTGTAGGTTTTCTCTTCACCCTGTTGGTGGTTTCCATTGCTGTGCAGAATATTTTTAATTTGCTATGATCCTATTTGTTGATTTTGTGTTATTTCTTGTGATATTGTGGCTTTTGTTCAGAAAGTTCTTGCCTACATTTATGTCTTCAAGAGTTAGGTCTAAGTGTTTACATTTTAAAGTATAGATCCATTTTGATTTTAGTTTAGTACATGGTGAGATAGGTCTAGATTTAATATTCTACCTGTAGATATCTAATTTTCCCAGCATCATTTATTAAAGAGGCAATATTTCTTGCAGTATGTTTTTGGCTTTTTGTTAAAGATCAAATAGCTTTATGGCCTGAGTTTGTTTCTGTTTCTTATGTTCTGTTCCACTGACCCACATGTCTGATTTTGTGCCAGTATCATCCTGTTTTAATCACTGTATCTTTATAAATAAAACCTCAAGTCTGGCATTGTGATGTCACCTGTGTTGTTTTTGCTACCCAGAACTGCTTTTGCTGTTCTGGGTCTCATCTGATTCCTATAAATTTTAAGACTATTTTCTCTAGCTCTATTACAAATGGTATTAGTATTTTAATTGGAATTGCATCAAATCTGTTATCAGTTTTGGAAGTATAGCATTTTGATTATGTTGTTTCTGTGTATCCAAGAACAGGGGATATCTTTACATTTTCTGGTATCTTCCACAATATTCTTTTTCAGAGTGATGTAATTTTCACTGTAAGGGGTTTTTCATTTCCTTAGTTAGGTTAATAACTATTTAATTTTTTTGGATCTATTGTGAATGGTATTGTTTTCCTAATTTCTTTTTCAGTGAGTTCATGACTAGTGTATATAAATGCTATTGATTTTTATGCTTATTTTGTATCCTGTTACACTGCTGAATTTGGTTGTCAGTTATAGGAGTTTTTGGGTGTTTATTTTTGGGGGGTCCTCTAAATAGAGGACCATTTCATCTTACTATGTTCTTTCCTATACATAGCCCCTTTATTATTATTTTCCTTTGCTTGATTGTTCTGGCTGATGTTATCAGGACTGTGTTGAACAGGAGTGATGATTGACACCCTTGTCTTGTTCCTGATTTTAGAGGAAAGGCTTTCAGTTTTTCCCCATTTAATATGATGTTGGTAATAGGTGGGTCATAAATGGCTTTCATTGTGTTGGGATGATGAACTTCTATACTTTTTTTAAGGGTTTTAAAATTTTTATTATGAATGGATGTTGGATTTTATCAAAGGCTTTCTCTGCATCTGGTTTTTGCCCTTTCTTTTGTGTATAGGATAAATTACATTCATTGATTTGCTTCTGTTGAATAATCCTTGCATCTCAGGGATGAAGCCTCCTTGGTCATGTTGGATGATATTTCCAAATTGTTGCATTATGTTTCCCAGTATCCTGTGAAAGACTTTTGCATCTATGTTCACAGAGAAATTGACCTATAGGTCTCTTTTTAGTTTGGATCTTTATATGAGTTTGGATCTTTGTCTGAGTTTGGAACCAGGATAATGTTAGCTTCCAACTCCTTCTCTCTCAATGCCATTAAAAATTTGAGTATTTATGGTAGATCTTTCCTCAAGTTCTCCGAGAATGTGACTGTGAATCCATCAGACCCTGTGCTTTTCTTGGTTCGTAGTTTATTATTATTATAGCTTCAATTTCATTGCCTGCTATTGGATTGTTCAATATTTTTAAGTCTTTTGTGTTAAGTTTCAGCAATTTACAAGTATGTAGAAATTTCTGTTTCCTCTGAGTTCTCTGTTTGGCATGTAAGTTTGTGAAGTAGTAATAATCTGAATTTCAAAAAGGTCTGTTGTGATTTCACCATTTTTAGTTTTAATTGCTTTAGTGTCTGTTCTTTCCTTTTCTGGTAAGATTGGCTGTTTGTTTATTTTGTTTATTCTTTCAAAGAACAAGCTCTTTGATTCCTTGATTCTTTGTATGGTTTTTTTAGTTCCTATTTTATTAATTTCTTCTCTGATCTTTATAATTTACTTTCAGGCAGGAGCTATGGGCTTGGATTTTTTTTTAATTTTTTTTATTTCTAAGACTTTGAGATGCAACATTAGGTTATTTATTTGGATTCATTCTGTTTTTCTGATGTGGACATTTACTGCTACAAACTTCCCTCATAGTACTGCTTTCATTGTGGCCCATAAGTTCTAACATACTGTACTGGCATTATTTAATTCTAGGAACTCTTACTTCTTCTTTTTTTTTTTTTTTTGTGCCAGGGATTGAACTCATGACCTTGTGTTTGCTAAACAGGCACTTACATGAACTCTTACTTCTTAATTTCTTCTGTGACCTATTGATTATTCAAGAGTGTGTTGTTTAATTTTCATGCTTGCATAGTTTCTGCAGGTTTTGTTATTTATTTCTAGTTTCATTCACTGTGATCTAATAATATGTAAGGTAAAATTCTGAGTCTTTTGAATTTGCTTACCCATGCCTTGTTAGCTAGTATGTGGTCTAGTTTGGAGAAAGTACCATGTGTAGTTGAAAAGAATATATTCTGTTGAGATGAAAAAATTTTGCATATATCTGTTAAGTACATTTGTTCAAAGTTTGGTTTGACTCATATTTCTTTGTTGATTTTTTATTTAGTTGGTCTGTCTACTTGATCATTTATAATTGTATTGGTGTTTATCTGATCTTTTATGTCCCTTAGAGTTTGTTTTATTAAGCTGGGCACAATGGGGTTTGGTGCATATATGTTTATAACTGTTATCTCTTCCCTTTGAATAGTTCTATCAATCAACAGGTAATGTTCTTCTTTGTCTCTTTTTATTATCTTTGACTTGAAATCAACTTTGTTTGAAAAGAAGATAGCCACTCCTAGTTGTTGTTGGGTTCCTATTGCATTTAATATTGTTTTCCATCCTTTGATTTTTAACCTATGAATTTCTTTTTATGTTAAATGTGTTTCTTTTTTATTTTGAAGAGGATAAAACAGAATAAAACCAATCAAAACAAACCAGTGTAAGAGATACAAGACTTCAGAATGTTATGAAATCAACAATAGTTACCATAAAGCCTTTTGATGTCTTCAAAATAGCTGCAGATAACTTCAGACATAGTAAAAATCAAACATAATAGAATAGAATAGAAACAATAAAAACAAAATAATGAATGCAATAAAGGATTTCAAAACAAGCCAATAGTCAATCCAAAATTGCTACCATAATATATCTTGCTATCTTTGAAATAGCTGCTCCTGCCATCGGATTTTACATACAAACAAAACAAAAAATAAAACCCAACTCAACAAAACAATGGAAACAATATAGGACTTCAAAACTATAAGGAATCAACAGTGACTACAACCCTCAGAAGGAGACCACCCCTAGATACCACACTGTGTAACACTATCGTTTGAACCTATGATCCAACCACTACTGGCCCTAGACTTGCAATGTTAGTGAAACACCAAACACCACAGGCATCCAATTGCATTTCACCTCCATAGGTATCATGACAGCCTGTGTTTCACCAGATAAGCCTGTCACTTATGTGGCGGGGAGGGGACTGGTACTTCTTGTTTGCCAGCCCGTGCACCTTAAGGGGTTGGGGTCTGGCTGTTTCAGTCTGGTGGCAGCCCATGCATGATGCTGGTTCCCAAACTGGGCTTGTCTGCTTGTGTGGCCTTGCTCTCTCTCCCCCTAGTCCTTAAATGTGTTTCTTGTACATAGCTTTCCATTGAATTTTGTTTCCTGATCCATTCTGCCAACCTGTGTCTTTTGATTGGCAAGTCAAGTCCATTTACATTGACAGTTATAATTGACAGGTCTGACTTACTCCTGTCATTGTATTACTTTCCTGTTGTCTGTCTGTCTTTCTTTCTTTCTTTCCCTTCTAATTAATTCCTAGCCCTATGTGATGTATTCATTTCATTGGACCTTTTGGAATTATTAGTTTCATTGGCTCATTGAGGATATCCTTAAGAATTATATGGAGTATTGGTTTAGTGGTCAGCAATTTCTTTAGGTTTTTTTATGGAAGTATTATATCATATTTCTCCATTAATTTTGAAAGATAATTTTGCAGGACATAACAATGTGGATTAGAAGTTATTTTTTTTATAAGAATTTGAAACACTTCGGTTCACGCACTCCTTGCCTTTAAGATTTGTATTGAGAAATTTGTTGTAATTCTGATGGATTTTCTTTTATTGGTGGCTTGTTTTTTCTCTAACAGCCTTTAAGATTCTATTTTTGTGTTGTATTTCTGGCATCTTAATTATTGTGTGATGTGGAATGCTTCTCTGATCGTGGCTATTCTGGGTTCTACATGCTTCACTTTACTGTGTTAAATTCCTGTTCCATGTCTGAAAAGTTTTCTGTTATTATTTCGGTAAACAAGTCTTATGCCCTTTGTGCTATCTTCTGATTTTTCACTAATTCCAATTATTGTTATATTAGTCTTCTTCAAATCATCTAGGAACTGTTGGATCCATTTTTAAAATTCTCTTGATGATTTTAATGTATCTCTCATGAATCGATCATTGGCCACAGCCCTTTCCTCTAGATCTGACATTCCACCTTCACATTGCCACCTATACTTTCAACTGTGTTTCTGATTGCAAGGGTTTCTGTTTGGACCTTTTTTTACCTGGGAGAATATTTCTGATTTGAGTTCCCTCATAGCTTCCCATACTTTATTTCAGTTGATACCATTTCAGGCATTTCAGGTGTATGTGTAGTATTTTCTTCTATATACATGGCTCCTAGGTTTTCTTGGGATGGGCTGGAGGTTTGAGATTGCATTTTGGTCTTTCGTTTTGTCATTTTCCTATATTCCTTTTTTTTCAATTCTTTGAATGTTCTAGATATAAACCCTTCGTCTGAGGGACAGTTGGCTAAAATTTTCCCATTCTATGGGAATGGGATATATATATATATATATATATATATATATATATATATATATATTTCTTAACAGCAGCTCCACAGTCAAAAGGCCTTGGCCCTACATCAAAAGATTAGCTAACAATATAATGATACTTTTTCATAAAAATAAAACACTTGCATTATGTCTGTACGATGTTTTATAGCTCTCTGATTTCATTTTTGAGGAAGCACCACTTGGCCTAACGTTTTCAGCTGTCTGAGGTAAAGTCCCTCTCCTCATGCTGCTGTCACACACATCGGTGTGTATGAATACCATAGTTTTGGATTTGGTCATCAAACGGTTAACTAGCCTCTACTTAAGACCATTCTCCTCCTAAGTTTCCCACTGGATACCTTGGGGATAAATGTAAAAATCAGGGTAACTCACTTAAAAATTATTGTTAAACATGATGCTTTGTTTCATTAAACACTCCAGCTCCACCTAACAAGCCTCTATGATCAATTTCCCTACCCAGCATCTTGCTCCCATCAGAGTATAAAATCATCCTCTTGAAAACAGAATATAAACTAAAACCTTTTACCTTGGTTTCTATTCAAGGAAGCATAAAAATCAAGATTGGCAGCCAGGAACCATTAGGCAAGTAGCTCTAGGTTAGGTTTGGATGACAATATATTCATATTAAATTACTCAGTGTATGTTCCGACCGGGCCAAATTGGAAAAGCCAGAAATATTATGCTTTTTTTTGCCATACTCCTTTCAACCAAATGGAATAGGTGGCTCTACGACGTGCCAGAACAAGAAGCAGAAATGAGTCAGAGACAGACCAACCACAGTAAAAATGTGAATTAGGCAGTTTCACTTCAGTGCCACACCCCCCTTCACACTCATATAGTGTACTCCCCTGGCTGGTTCTCTCTTTCCCTCTCTCTCTCTCTCTCTCTCTCTCTCTCTCTCTCTCTCTCCCTCTCATTACAATTTACTGCTCCAGGATCTCATTCAGGGCTTTAAATGACAACTACTTAATCAAACAAACCAACCACACTGCGGTGTCAAACAGAGAAAGCTAGAAGGTAAAGGAGAATTTTAACTATGACCCTCAAAAGATGCCACTTTTGCAATTTAACTCAGGAACCACAAATGAAAGTTTTCAGCCCAAGAATGCAGATGAGGAAAATGTTTTGGTTCAAGAAGAGCCTCCAAACTCCTAGCAGATCAAGTAGGAACAGATGTTTAGTCTAACAAGTAAGAGCCCTGATCCCAGCACTGTAAGTGACCCCCGGCAGTTTGGGGCCAGTGAGGGGAAATTGAGAGTTAAGCGTCAAAAGGAGTCTGGCTGGCAAAGACATGCAAAATACAAAAAGAACCACAAGTAAATTTTCTAACTTAATCTTACTTAAAGCTAGCTAGTTCTAGTACCCAGTAAGATCAAAAAGGATAATTTCAAAAATTATCTTAAGTCTGAAACACTAATTCTAAAATTCCATACAGCTTTTGATGGCTGTTGTTCTTTGATTTTTTTAAAGTAGTGCTATACTTTTTACAAATACTTGTCATATGCACATTTCATTTATCCTGATGAATATTTACCATGTATGGAACACCATCAGCTATTCTTCTTTCGCTTTATAAACAAGGCAACTGCAGGTCACAGAAGTCAGGGTGGAGGGGGTGCCACGGTTCGCACTTGAGTCTTTGTGTGTGTGTGTGTGCACACGCACGTGTGCCAGGGATTAAACTCACAACCTCGCGTTTGCCAAGCAGGCACTTACACGGGCCCTAGGGTCTTCTTTTTAAGGTACTGTTCCAGGCTGCCTCCCAACATTTAGAGTTGTCCGTGCCATTGCTGACATGTAACTTGACATCCTAGGGGAATTCTCAAATTTTAAAGAGAGTTTGGCTGCCACCAAAAGAAAATAACCTGTTTATTCAGCAGTCCTGACATATCTGTAGTCCTATCTGCTTCCCATCCCTTCATTTATTTCCCTAGCTAATTCTTGGTTCACTAGCAAGTGTTACTACAACCTCACAAGGTCTTCCTTTAGCATTGTCAGAGTTTGTGCTCCAATTACCTGCTCATGTTTTGCTGGATTACTTATCTTGCTTCTGATTCTCACCTGGGCAAAGCTCCCATTGCAATCCTGCAAGCAAGAAGAGATAATAATACATTGCTGGGTTTAACAGGAGAAAAACACTCACATAGTTGGTGCAAGCCGGAATACAAATATTTCATGTTGAGACCAACACAAGAAGCCATCTGGGAAAACACTGCTGTTTACAGATTTGGATTAGCTGAGAATTAATTTGGCCTTGGAGGTAAAAGGCAACATTTTAAACACTTCATTTAAAGCACATAACCTTAAAGTTCTGAACAGAATTTTTTGAAAAATATGGATGCATTTCCTAGAAAAAACACTTAATTGAGCACTAAGTAGCTTATGGGCCTCAGGATGTTCATGACCAAAGAATCAGCCTTGTGAAGCACTTAAGTGCCTCTCAGTAATTTTTATATGGGGTTCACAGATCACCTCATGCAGACTCCCAAGATTATATTCCAAGTATGTACATTTGAGTTTATAGATATAAATTAGGACACAATGCAAATACATTTCCAAAGGGAGGGGACCCACCTGTAGTCCTACAAATAATCATGACATTATCCGTTTCTCCTATTTTCACCAGTATTAAATATTATCTTTTAAAATATTCACAAATTGATAGTTATAAATGATATGTGTCCCTTTTAATCTTCCTTTCTTTAGCACAATTATTTTATTTGCAAATATTCATTGCCTTCTGTATTTATCTTGTGAATTTCCTATTCAACAACTGTTTTTTAAAAAAATTTTTGATAGTACTATGGATTGAACCCAAGACTTGGTGCATAATAAGCAAGCGCTTTACCACTGAGCTATATCCCTGACCTTTTTTAAAATTTTATTTTGAGAATGTATCACTAAATTGCCCAGGCTGATCTCAGAACTTGTAGTCCTCTTGCCTCAGCCTTCCAAGAAGATGGGATGGCAGATGCATGTCACCATGTCTGGTTTACATGTATTTTTAAATTGCTTATGGTTTACATATGAAAACACTCTTGGTTTTTTATGTTAATTTTACTACTAGTTGCTTCAACTCATCTCTTACTACTTTTCAATATTTTTCACTTTTTGGGGTTTTCATATCATGTGCAAGCAAAAGACAATCCTGACTTTACAGTAGTCTATTTAATTTCTTACCTTTATTTCATAGCTAATTAAATGCATTGGCTATTAGTTTATCATGGTCTGAAGATAAGCATTTTTGCCTTCCTGGCTTCAGTGGAAACAATTACACTATTTCATTGTAAAGCAAGTTGGTATAACATATCTATTGGTATAACATATCTATTTCAAAGTTCTCTATTCCAAATTCTTAAAATATTTTTATTAGGAATGATGCTGCATTTTAAAAATCTTTTCAGCATCATTTGGAACGTACTTTTTTCTCCTCTGACCTATTAAAATAGTTAACTCTATGAAAAATTTTCTATTATCAAACCATTCCAATAAATGTGGAATAATTCCTCTGACTTTTGGCATATCATTTGTAATGTAGTAGCAGATTATATTTGTTCATATTATATTTCTATTTTTACATTATATCTAAAAGGAGTTCCTATTTGTGTATCTGTAGACTTCCTTTTTTGTGTATCTGCTTTTATTTTAAAACTAGTCTTTCAGCTCATCCCAAACAGAGGGATTACTGAGGAAAAAGCCTTGAAGGCAACCACCTGAAATGGCTTTAACACAAAAGAAACAAAAGTGCTCGCAACACTGTGGCTTGTCTACTTTTGGGAAAATTTATAACACCACTCTCTCTTCTACTTTCTGACATGACTTCACAAGTTATTGCAGGTACTATGGATATTGCTTCTCCTTCCACAAACTACATGCATTTTCAGTGGCAGAGGCAGACGTTGGATGAAGGTTTTTGTTCTTCCAAACCTGTTTCTTACTGCCCTGAGACATAAACAACAGTGAAAATTTGGGGAAACGCTGTGTATCAATTAGCTGTTCTATCACTGGAACACAATACCCCACACTCACAACTTAACAGGTGATGAGGTTTAATTTGACTCATGGTTTTAGGGAATTCAGTCCATGGTCAGCTGGCTCTGACATGGAAATGTTACGGAGGAAGGGCCTGGTGGAACACAGACGTCACATCTGGGAAATAGAGCGGGCAAACTGCCAGAGAGGAAGGGCCCAGCCACAATAGAGAGTCTCCAAACTCACACCTACTGGACTCACCTGTACAATCTCTTAGGAGGTTCTCAAGTTGACACAATCCAGCTTATCCACCACAGACCGAAGAAAAAGAAAAAAAAAATCCCACTACCACCACCATCAACAACAAAAAAAACTTCAACCATTCCCTTGTCTTCACTTCGAAAAGTGAAGCCATCCAACAGGCATTTTTCACATTCATTCATGGGGCTCCTTAGTTTTGTGGGGTTTTTCCCGTCAATTCCATTTTTTCATCTTCCCTACATTTGTTGCATCCTACTTGGCATTCAAAGCCCAGATTAAATTCTCTTCCTCCATAACTATCTCTTATCTGCTGCTGCACATCTTATCTACTGGCCCAGGGTTTTAGCTAGTCTTTAAATTGTTTCAAGAGTGCTGGCTTTGTCAGGATCTCTGGTTAGCTCCTTAAGGGCAGGCACTTTATCTCAGAATTCTACTGTGCATTTTGCATTGTGGACAGCCTGTGAGTAATCACATTCAGTGTACAATGGCAAGGCATATCTGAGGGAAGACATCCATCAGTTATTTATTTAGTAAAAGATAATGAAAACCCAAGTGCTAGCTAAAGGTAAATCATTACTATTAATTTCCTCATTCATCTTACATGTAGGGCAGCCTCACGGGTGAGGGAGCTAGGACTGCTGCTTTTTGGGGTAGGTAGATAAGCCTCAGATCTCTCCATTTTGGAGCTAGTCATGAGGTAAATAGATTCCATCAGGGGACAACACTAGGGGTCTCAGACGTAATTAACGTGGGGGGTTCCTTTCCTTGAGGGGAATAGGTTACCTTGTACTTCTGAAAACAAACCAACAACTCCAATCACAAGGTACTATTTACTCATGAATTCTACAAGACTTCCTTGTAAATTATTGAAACTCAGATCTTTTAGTTTGCAAAAGAGAAATAGCAACCAGAATACACTTTTACTAAGTTGTAGAGTTCATAGAAAAATGGAGATAATATTATTATACTATCTTTTGCTTTAAATTTTAGGATTGTTTTCATTTCTTGGGACACAAAGACTTACTTTATTTTTATTTAGTTTTTGCAAAAAAAAAAAAAAAAAGAGTATGAGAGTTTCTAGAGGGCATTTCAGGGTGCGGGAGCCATTACCCCTTCGGGGTTCACTTTGTAGCGGGTGCTAAGCTCCCCAGGGGTTGCGGTCGATCCCGCCATTGCCAGGTGGCTGTGTCCGCGCTCTGTCCGTGCTCCCTCGCCCCCAAGCTCAGACTGCCAGGTGACACCACGGAAACAAAGCTGGAGACCCGCAGGGTCCTTTGGACTGTCAGGGGGAGGGCCGTGGTTCCTCCCGGCCTCTACTTCCCAGGCCCACGAAGTTCCGCTTCTGAGGAGCACGCCTGGAGGCCGTCCGCTGCATCCTCTGCTTGGCCTAATACCCGAGTCCACCCCGCGGGACCCCGGCGCGTCGCGCTCTTCTCACCTGCGCGCCTGGCGCGCCCGGGCCACGCCGCGAACCAGGCCCCTGGCGCTGGTTGCCATGGGAACCGGGCGCCCGTCTCCCCGGCGACCTAGTCCCGCGGGAGGGGCGGGCCAGAAAGCCTGAGGGCCAATGAGGTGGAGAGGAGCGCAGGGCCGGCCAAGCGCGGGTCTCGGGAGGCTTGAGTGACAGCGGGGAGGGACCAGCGCCGCCGCCTGAGGAGGAGCCCGCGGAGGGCTGCAGTCCCCTGGGCGGCCGCGCGCTGCGGTGACACACCATGGTCTGTGGCCCCGGGGACCGTCGTGCCGGCAAGCAGCAGCGCTCCCGGGCTCTCCGCTCCGCCTCCGACAGCCCGGCCGCGCAGGGCGCCGACTGCGGGCGCTGAGGCGCGCCAGGCTCCGCGAGGTCCGTGAGGCGGCGCGGGCGCTCGGGCCAGGCCGGTGGGGTCGCCCGGGGCGTGCGCAGCGCGGGGCGGGAGATGCGGCTGCGGGCCGCGCGCGCCCCGGGTTCTCGGAAGCTCCGCGGAGCAGCGGCGGCCGGACGCGGGTGAGGACGGCGGGCGCACGTGCGGGCGGGCCGGGGCGCCGCGCTCTGGCTCCTCCTGCTGCTCCGGCGGCCCCGACCCGCAGGCGGAAGGCGCGGCGCGGCGCCTCGCAGGGGTGGGGAGGAGAAGAGGGGAGAGGAGAGGAGAGCGAATCGGCGCCTCCCTCGCCCCGCGGGGGCCGGCGAGGCGTGGGGTGCAACCGCGGAGGGGCGCGAGGTCGGGGGGCCGGCGGGGACTGCGCCCTTGGCGCCCGCGCTGACGGCTCGGTCTGTGCACGTCGGGGGAGCGCCGGTCCGCTGCGAGGTTCTGCAGGATTGTGGGGCGGCGGGGTCCCGGGCCGCCCGGGAATGTGTCAGGCCCGAGGGGGCTGGGCCAGGCCGGGGAGCCCCGGGCGACGCCAACTCCCACTTTCCCGGCTGAGCAGCAAACCCTCCCTCCCCCAGCCTCCCCGGCCCGGGGCGCAGAGCTGCAGTGCTGGCCGCTGCGCTGCAATGGGGACGGATCTGGCCGAGTTTAGCTTCCTTAGGTTGTGACTGCCGGAGCGGAGAAACGTGCAGAGTGGAGGCAGACCCTGTGCCCAAGGGATTTACAGCACTTTGGTTTTCATTGCGCTCACACTTATGTGACCCACGCACTCCCAGCTCATCCCTGAGGGCCGTGGGTCGTTTTCGTGTAATTGCATCTTTGAGACGGCTAACGCGGTGACTTCATAGGCAGCTTCCTAGAGCGGAATTCACTTCTCAGAAAATGGGGCAGTTGGGTTTGTTTCCAAGGCAGGACCTAAACAAAATGTAGGACAGTTGTGGGTTGGGGGACACTGGTAACTAATGAAGGAGATTTTAAAACCCGTAACTGTAGCTTCCTAAAGGATGGGAGAAAAAAATAAGGGTGCCGTAGAATGAAACAGGCGTTGGCCTTTGCCCAGTTTTTGATGGCTGTGTTGTCAGGGACCTGTTGAAAACTTGTTTCATGCTCATCTCCTGCTCGTGGTGGTGCTATGTACAAATTAGTTCTTGTTTACTATTATGAGAATGTTTCGTTGAATTCATCCACATATTGAATACGTGTATTCATAGAGCGGCCTTTATTAGTTTATCATCCAGTTCTAAATTTATTACGATTTTCCCCCCTGGTAACATTGTGTCCTCAGTTTGATATTCTACAGGCTTCGTGGGAGTATGTGTGGGGAGGATGGGATGAAAGCTGAAATTTCAAAATAAAAGTATTTATGGTTAGTGATTAAAAAGGGACTAATTTTTTTTAGTGTCTTTCACTTTTGCAATTAGAGAATGATGACTTCCTTTTATCATTATATAGGTTTGTCTTTGTATTTACATTCAGCCCATCAAAATTTTTCATAGAATACTTACTTTGTTGAGGGTGATTTTCCAAAGTTATTACTTTTCATGTTATAAATGACAGACTCACATACTCATACACAAGTTGTCAGTTGAAAGACAGATTTTAATACTACTATATGTGGAGTCAGAGTTGTAAAATTTATATTAGTTTTTTTTGGGGGGGGTTGCTGGTTCTTGGGGGTTAACCCAGCGCGCTGGCACCGAGCTCTATCTCCACCTCAGCCCCCCATGATGGGCCTTCGCTTTGCCTCCTCCCAAAGCCTCCCAGTGGGCTGGGATTAGAGGAGGGTACCATGGAGCGTGGTCTGAAGGATGTGTCCTACATGTGGGATCTGAATGTGAGAGCATTGGCTACCCTAAAATTTTAGGGTAGATGTTAGAGGTTCATCTTTGGATGAAAGATATGTATTCTTTATTATTAAGAAAAGCCAGCATTGTTTGGTCTCATCTTTAATAAGTTAGCCATTGTGGCTTCTTCCATGTTAATCGGATGTGTATTTTTCTTGCTCATCTTCTTGCCCAGCCGGAAAGATACTGGAGACAAGGACTGACTATAGGGGATAGAGTAGGATGTCTTTCTCTTTCTTCTCCTCCGCTGATCGAGTACATAATTTTAAAATAAGCTACCTAATATTTTTTATAGTGTAGTCACTTGAAGTCACTTGAGACACGACCGTGGTCCAAGCTGGTGCCCTGAGAAGTTACTCCTTGTAAACACTGTTTATTTTGGAACATGCTTTAGGAAAATCTGTGCCATTCATTTGAGTAGCAAGTTGAGAGTATTCTCCTATGGGCCTGTGATGGAACCAATTATGGCTTGTTTGAACTTATGCCACTTAACAAGGTAGGGCCCCAAGAAAGAAAATATTGTTGTCCCAAAATACATGAGTGCCAATGGCCAGGGTGGGGTGTGTCATTCTGCACCCCGCTATTCTGAAAAAACCCTCTCAATTTGAAAATTAAGATGAGTCGAATAGTTCAGGGAATTGATTTTTAAAAGATAGTTTTTAATCAGTAAATTAATGCATGACTTTTAATGGCATGTTAAAGTATTAATTCCCTACTCATTGTAAATATGTCATGTCAAAACTGTAGTCTCCAAACTGCATTGGGAGAAGGAGTTCCAATGACATTGAGGATTTGTAAAAAGATGAAAATATCTTTAAGATCCTTCTCTGATTCAGTTTTCCAAGTAGTTACCCTGTTCTAATCTGTCCAGTTTCATTCCCAAATGTATGATTACAGGATCACTAATAGTTTGGAAAGCAGTAGGAGACCAGTTGTTTAATAGCAGACAGCAACCAGATACTTGTAAGGCTGGTATAGATTTGAACCAGTTAACATACTTTCCCGCCTTTGCATAGACATGGGAGGGGGGCTGGCTTCCGACCTGTTTAGGCTTGTTTGCCTTACCCTGTGTTCCATTGAAGCCTTTCTCTTTTTGGTTATATTTTGTTTTCACACTTGAAAGTTGTGGAAAGTTCTTGAAACAGGCTGCCTTAAAGAGAACCCTTTGGCATTACAGAGCATAAAAGACTTCACTGTCCGACAAAGGTTACAAAATCCTAGAGAATACCTTTAAATTTACTTTTCTGTAAATAATTTAATAGTATCTATCTCTAAGAGACTTTGAGGATGAAAGTAATACTGTAAATGCAAAAATGGCAAGTGCAAGCTGATGCCCAAAACTGTTTAGTTTCTTTCTTTGCTAATAATCTCTTTCAAAACTAACATTCAGTAATTGCAAAAACTTAGTGACTGCTACCCGAGTCACTCCTGAATTTCTAGCATCAGAAATTTTGACTTCAAGCTGAGTTACCTAAAGGCCCTGTTCACCTACCAGCCAAGAAAGTCTTGAGTTCATGTTGCAGCTGTGCTTACTGAAGTTTCTGATTTTCTTTATGGTGTATTGGCACCCACTTCTGGCTTTATCTTAGACTCAGCTGAACAACTGTTACCAATTTTTCTACTCACACGGCAACCCAGTATGATTAAGCCAGAATTCTTAAGGGTGAGATTCAGGCATCTACACTATTGGAAGCTCTGTAAAAAATTGTAACAGAGCCAATTATGGGAAACCACATTCTAGGCCGTGCTAGGTGAGTACTGTATAGACAATTTAGTTTTACAAATGCAGCACATTTTTATGTTGTCTTAGAGTCCTTATAAATCACAAGAATGTTTTTAAAAGTTTAGGCACAGCTGTGTGTATGTCCATCTACAGGATGTCTTACTAAATGAAAATTTAAATTTCAGATAATTAACTACAGTTCCTGTGGCAGTACCATCCAAGGTAGTACGCCTACCTAGGCATGACTACTTATATTTTAATGAATTAAAATTAGGCACAGTTTAAAATTCAGTCCCTCATTTCCACTAGGCACATTTTAATTGCTCCTAGCCATTTGTAGCTACTGTATTAAATACTCATGAGTAGAAAATTTCCTTCCTACAGAAAGGTTTTTTAACTTTGTATACCACTTTATCATTCACATATATGTGTGTCTATGTCTGTGTTTATATATCTCCAGTCATTCCATTCAGATTTATAAGTTAAAATAGGTATAGTGTTACTTTTCAAAGTTTTAAAAATGAAAAATACCATATTCTTGATCCTTACCTCTTTCTTTGATCTATTGTACATAGTTGTAAGATTTTTCTTTTAAAGTTACTTGAGAAGAAATTTACTGCCCTTGTTATTTAAGCTCTAAGTCTAAAGGGCTCTGTTGTATACTACAAAAGTTTCAGGTCTGGAAATGTTATGTACCAAATACTGAAAACAGAAACAGTCATCATTCCGACTCAAGAATTAGGATTTGGGCCTGGGGTATTTAGCTCAGTGGCATAAGCGCCTGCCTTGTAAGCAAGCATGTGGTTGTGAGTTCAATCCCTGATACTGATAAAAAAAAAAAAAAAAGAATTAGGGTTTGATTAGAGATTTTCCTTTTTGAACAGGTCATTTTTTTCTTTACATATAGAGACACCACCCTTAGTTATGAAGTGACATGGTCAAAATTTTCAACGGAAACCTGACTTACTTTAACATAAACGTACAGATACAAGAGAAATATTTATTTATTTTTCCTGCACAGAACGGCATCCCCTTGGGAAAAAAAAATAAGGTTGCTACCAATTTCAGACAGTTGGAAGCTGGTGTTATCATTTCATTTAAATAGTGATTGCTACTCGCTAACTGCTGATGGACAACTTAGAAGAAACTGTAATGTGTGGTTCATCTCACCTGCACCCTCTCATTAGGACACCTAAAAAAGATGTCCTTTAATTAAAGTTTTATTGGTTTAGTGTGTTTTGCATACAGATGAGAACAAAAATTAGTTTTTAATTACAGTTATTCTTTCTCAATAGATGTTGTGCCTATGTTTGTGTTTGTTTCTTCTAGCCTACTCAGATCAGGTAAATTTACAAACAGCACATTGGGGATTAAGTTAAAAAGGATGATGGCTGGAAACTTGTGAACAGTATCTTTTTTCATGTCTTACTGTTGCTCTCCATAGTTGCATTGTAGTAGTGCAATAAAAATGGAACATTCTTGTTGGATAATATAAATTTAGGTTAGAACAGTTATGTAACATGAGATTTTAGAAAATATACTCAAAGTTGTATTTTGTTTCATTTCTTGAAAGATAGTCTGAGAAATTTTTAAAATAAGATAATTCTTTAAAGAAATTAGGTTTCTTTTAGCACTGTGTAAGGGTTACTTTTGCTTCTTTAAGAAACATGTAATCTTAAAAACAAACATTTAAATTGTGTAAGGATGATTAATTATTTTAGATATGAATTAAGATAAATATTTTGAAAACTAATTCATTTTTTTTTTGATGAAAGAAAATAAGCACTGTTTTGGAAAAGAAATTTCAGTTATGAGTGATACATTTCCCTGATCTATTTTTTTCATATTTCTGATTTGAACAGATAGATAATTTCATGTAAGTATTTGAACATAATATTGATAAAATTCATTCTTCACAGTCTTTTTATTTTGATGCTATTTTCTATGCCTAGTTCATGGCTTGAGTTTATGGGAATAATTTGGATGTAAAATACCTCAATTTTCTAAGTACTGTGAAAATTTATCAAAGGTGAAAGTTTATTACTTTTAGCTATACTTTATATAAGCTAGAATACTTTTTTAAAACCTGAAAAATTTTCAAAATCAATACAATAAATGTGATGGAAACTTTATTTCATAATGTTTAGCTATCAAATCTAAACCATATAAAACTACATTCTAAATATATACCATTCATTTATGATCAAGGAGCTTTGAAACTCGTAATCCTCCTGCCTCAACTGTGGAGTAGCTGGGATTACAGGCTGGTGCCAGTGTGCCCTGTTTATGTTAATAGTTTATAGTGTATAATTCTTAAGGTCTCAATGAAGGCTGGGGATTTAGCTCAGTGGCTCAAGCACTTGCCTGGTAAGCACGAGGTCATGAGTCTGATTGATCCCCAGTACTCCCCTCCCAAAAGAGTCTCAATGAAAAGTCTAGAATGTTTCATTCTCCAATACTAAGTTTAATGGTGTCAGGTGTGGTGGCACCTTGGGAGCTCAGGGTAAGAGGACTGCAAATTCAAGGCTAACCTGGGCAATTTAGCAAGGCTCAGCTTTATAAGGGGGGGGGGGCAAGGATGTCACTCCTCACTCTCTAGATTCAATCCCAGTACGACAAAACAAACAAACAAAACCCAAAATGGGAATTTCCTTCAATGTTTAAACAAAAGAAAATACTTTAATGAGGTCACAAATAAAATGTGTGAAGACTAAACAGTTATTTTTTAATGAAAACATAAAATTTCATAACCAACTAATAAGAGACTAACAATAGTTAATACACTGTGTATCATCTCCAAAGTAGTCGCTTAGAGCATGATTCATAAACCAAAAAGATTCTTACAAAAAT
This sequence comes from Hydrochoerus hydrochaeris, assembly GCA_004027455.1. Classification (NCBI taxonomy): domain Eukaryota; kingdom Metazoa; phylum Chordata; class Mammalia; order Rodentia; family Hydrochaeridae; genus Hydrochoerus; species Hydrochoerus hydrochaeris. The sequence goes on from PVLA01002424.1 coordinate 66,258, forward strand.
AAACTGAACTCTTTTAAAATACAATTTTATCTGAATCTCAGTGTTTATGTTAGTACATCAGGTTCTCTAGTTTCAGAGGCATATAAGATTGTATTAAGATACTGTGATTAAATTAATAGGCCCCTCAGTAAAGGATGCCAGAGGGTCGTGTGGCGAGCCACCCCACCTGGGCGTGTTCTAGCCCTCAGGATGCTGACTCCAGGCCAGTCTAACCACATTCTTAGGCAGGTGGTGCGCTGCCAGGTGGTGCACAGCAAGGGCACGTTTTCATGCTGCTTGAGATGAGCACTGTGCTTGCACTAAGGTCACTGCCATGAGTTCTTCGTAGGGCTTCTTGCATCAGTTAGAAATGGCAGTAGGGACCGGGGATATAGCTCAGTGGCATAAGTGCCTTCCTGGCAAGCACGAGGTCTGTGTTCGATTTCCAATACGCCCCCCAAAAGAAGAGGAAATGGCAGTAGGTAGTTAATTCAGGAGATGTAGCACCATATTAACTAAAGATGGTTGGGATTTTTCTCTAATGTATCATACAGTCCAGGCATCATCCTCAGGTACTGGTTGGGCAGCTTCAAGGCGCAACAGTAAATCCAGAGATCTAATTTTCTTCTCCATTTCTGTAACCCATGGCTTTCATCCTCACAGTGTCTTCTTGGTTGCAAAATGGCTGCCAGCTATTCAAAATGTTGTCATTCTGGAAAGAATATGGAAGATTGGGATATTGACAAAGACAATTGACCCTTCCAGTTTACTCAGCATCTTCTAAAGAATTTCCTCGAAAGCTTTACCCAAGTGACTTCTTTGGACCCTGGACTCGTAAAGAAGTTCAGAATTGTAGTTTTTTGCTGGACTTTTGCTTACCCAAAACAAACTGAAGAAAATGTTGGGACCTAGTTATATTTCACTCTAGACTTCCTGGCATCTGGTCTCTGCATTAGGGTTAGTGGAAGTTGATTGTAGTAAACAGAAAATCATAGACTATCTGCCGGGGTTTCTCTGGGACAGAGAGCTTGATTTTTTTTGACTTATTCTCAGTATCTAGCACACCAGTGATGCTAGTGCCCACTGAATAGTGAACATAGTGTGTTTACTGGGGGGAGAGGCTGCTGCAGAACCACTGGAGAGCGTTTGATACTTTGTTCTTTCATTGTTTGGTAATTCCTTATAATATGACACATTTGTTACAATTTTAAAACATCAGTCCATCAAATAACTAAGTCAAGTGACTGTTAACCTTTAGCAAAGCAAAAATGATTATATTTGTATCCATTCATAAATGTTTAGCTTTTGTGAAAACAGAACCCAGATAGTGTCATGATTTGTTTGTTAACATTTGCACATAAATTAGGAAGTAGTGTAGCAGAGAGTTTTAATTTTGAATTTAGTAGTCTTGGATCTGCGTTTTAGCTCTTTCAATAGAGTTATTGTGGATAATCTTTCTCTGTTTTACAGTGCGGAAATAACATCTCTTTGATAAGCTTTGCAATGCAAGCCTTGTTTCTAAATCATAAACATGTAAAATGTTCAATTTGCATGAATTATTTACCTTTAATTTCACTCTTCTGCTGTATTAGTGGGAGAAATAGCAACCTAAGAAATCTGATTAATAAGCAGAATGTAGTGGGGCATATCTCTAATCTTAGCAGTCAGGGCAGCTGAGGCAGGAGGATCGAATTTAGGTAATTTAGAGGTTGGACAATTTAGGGACTGAGACCCAGTCTCAAAAAAGCCTGTGGATGTAGTTCAGTGCGAAGGACCTCTGTTCAATGCCAGGGGCAGCACACACACAGAAGGAACATTCGATTCGCAATGATGAACAAAAGGCGTGGCTTACATATTTATTACTCTGATTTTAACCTCTGTAGGTTAAGTCGGTTTGAGTGAGCCCCTGATTGTGCTTATTTTTTTTAAATGTAAGATCTTTTTAGGTAGAATAGCTGCATAGGTCACTTTAGGAATAAAATGATTAACATTTTTTATTTATTTGTTTATTTTTTTAAGGGGGGAAGGTGTTTTTTTGCGCACAGTTTATACAGGCTTTAGTCCATAATCGGTTGTCTCCAAGGCAAATGGGCAGTAGTAGTTCATGGTGGTAGAAGACAGCAAAAGGAACAAGAAAGAAAGAAATGGTTAACATTTTAAAGGAAACAAAATGAGTAAATCTGTCCTTGAATATGTGAAAAATGTGGAAATTGGCAGAAAAGTGTCCACAGTATTTGGCTGTAGCTAAAATTGTACTTACAAGTAATATAAATTAAATTAATTGTGTAAACCAGTTACACTACTGCAAATGTTTAACCAATCTGTGCTCAGAATTGTTTTCTGTATTTTGTTGATACTGAAAAAGAAAATAAAAATTGTTTCTATCAAAAATTTTAACTTGAGGTTAAAAAACAGGGGAGATAGGAAACCATTATAGATTGTAACACAGTATGATAAAAGTCGAAAGGAAGAAAATGTTGTCTGGTCTAATCTGAGGATTAATTTGGGAAGTGAGCTTGTGTGAGCTGAGCCTTGAAGACATTCTTAGCGTGAGCAAGCTGTGTCCTGGAGCAAAACAAAAGATAAGCCTGGGAGAGGTTGGGGAGAGAGGAAGTCTTAAAAGAAACCCTGGGGCAGGGCTGTGAAAGGAAGAAAAGCAGGAGCACTCAGAAGGGAATGTCTGAAGGGGGAAGGAGTCGGGACTGTGTAGGGCGAGAGAAAGAACACTGGAGAGTGGGGAGGCCCCCCCTGTAGTTCAGGTGCCGCAGGTAGCCAGGGGAAGAAGACGCAAGAAAGAAGAGGAAAGAAGGACATTGTGGTCACTTGGGTATTGTTTCCTTGGAAACAGCCACTTAAAGTATTACACCGATATGAAGGGTGTAGGAAAGAAATTGAAATGGAGGGTGACATTTGGTGGCACATTAAGTGAGAACTGGATGATCTGGGAAGTTTCATAGAGTTAGAAAAGTTTTCCCTGGTGAGATTAAGGTAGTGATAGAGCTCATTGAAAATTACAGAAAAATTAAGAATCATCTCTGTATGAGGGTCTGTCATGGTGGGGAGGAGTGAGATGTAGGTAGAACTGCTAGTTTTAGTCATGAAGACAGTAACTTTTACCCTGATAATGAAGGGAAGGCTGCAAAAACTGATTGGACTCTAAACAGAATTAACTGGGAACTCTCCGATCTTCAGAAAGTACCCTCAGAAGTGACAGGACTTGCTAGCTTTCAGGAATGATTTGAGTAGTGAGGAAGAATTGGAAGCCTGTTAAGGAGAGAGGTTTAAAACTAGAAATCACTGTTGGAAAAGTTATGAGAGATTGATAAAGGATTTATAGTGGCCTTATCAATTTGAGTTTGAATATTTCAAATAGTAATGGCCTCAACCCACATATGAAGAAAATGAAGGGTAAAATACAGAGATTACTGCAAATTGTAGTGGTCCAATAAAATATGGACCTTGGAAAAAACCACCGAGGCTGGGAAGATTGGGTAAAATGAAAGAAAGTACTTTCCTCAGTACTTTCTGGGTTTGCTCAGTGTGCCAGTTATTGATGGAAGTAAATGTATTGACCATTTTGGGCCAGTTGATAATTAGTGCAACCTGACAAAAGATCCTGATTTTCAGTAAAATGTGGGCGACACCTGCTTAGTTGAGAATGCTATGTGGGTTTACTGCTGCTTGGTTCACTTTTAAATGAACCTTCTAAACTATAAATTCATAAATCAAAATCTCATTCTATTGTTTAATGTTATGCTCTCATATTTTGTTTCTTATTTTTTTTTAAAGAGTACTAGAGATTGAATCCAGGGCCTTTGCACTCCAGCTCTTTTAAAATTAAAAGCAAGCTATTTATTTATTTATTGTTTTTGACAGTGTGGCTATTACTAGATTGCCCAGGCTGAGGTCAAACTTGTGATCCTCCTGCCTCAGCCTCCCCTACAGTGCTAGGAATATAGACCTGCACCGCCATCCTGAACCATAGATGAGTTTTTAATTTGCCATTGGTGCTGTTTTTCTGTCAGCTTTTATGCTTGCTTATTTATTATGATAATCACTAGTATTCAAACTTTAATAGGAAACATTTTTTGTAAATTGCTTTGGTTACAAAAGAACTTTCTATTCTCTTTAGAAGTAGTGTTGTACTAAGCAAGTTTCTACTAAAAGATTTTGAAATGAATCTGGGCCTCGCATTTTAAGTTCAGATAAATGTTTTGTCTGGCGTAGCATCGAGTGTGATGCAATTCAGTAAACACATTTAGTATTTCACCCACTCAGGAGTTGATGTAAACTTTTTAGATTACAGAAATAGCATCATGAAACTCCTTAGCCTAAAGTCACCTAGTTGGTTATTAATTAACAGCAAGATTTAATGTAGACCTGTAAAATAGCATTTTAACTAGATGAGCCTTCTGAAGAACTGTCATTGCTCTTATGAATAAGAAATGCATAAAAGAAGCCAATACATATGCAAATTTTCCTTTTCACTGTTTTAAAAATTTTTTTTATTTAAAGAGAAAAAAACAAAAAAGGAAGAAATATTACAGAATTTCAAAAAAAAGGATAAACAGTAAGCGATCACTGGTTGATATATTACATATTGTCCTTTTAGAAATAGTTGTTCAAGTTACAAAATTAGAGCATACAAAGTAGACATTCAAGCAGTGAGACTGCAAGCAGATCTGTTCAACAATCCAACAAGAACTTAGAAGTGTGGTTATCAATCCTATCACTTAAATATTCATGCAGTTATATCTTTTATAGCACTTCCTATTTCCTCTCTTTTTTACAATAGTAATTATGCAGTTTTTAAAAATTTTAAAGAGAAAAAAAGCAAAAGAAAAAGAGTAGCAGCAATACAGAATTCTAAAAGAAAAAAAAACATTAAGAAGTCACTAGTTGATAAATTACATATTGTCATCTTGGATGTAGTTGTTCAAGTTACAAAATTAACAGATACATAGTAGATATTCAAACATTTTCACTGCTTTTGATGTTACCAGATATTTATAAGGAGGGGAAAAAAAACTTCAAGAGAGAATGGTGTTATTCTAGTATGCGATTAACTTTTGGTTCACCTAGTATCTGTGTTAGTCAGCTTTCCTGTTGGGGGAACGTGACAAGCAGCACCTGCAAATTAAAGGAGGGGAGATTTAATTTAACTCGCGGCTTGGAAGCAGGAGTCTCTTGGTGGGCTTGGCTGCTTATTAGTTCATGGCAGAGCGGGAGAGGTGTGAATAGAGTCTGTGCCATCATATTACAGGTTAAACCAATAGTTTTACATACAAATCATACAGCTAAATGTTTATGTTGTCTTTCAAACCACCTAGATGAATACTGAAGGTGCTTTTCAGATATTTATTCTGTGCTAAGCACTCTTTTAAGAATTTGACACATAGGATATCATTTCGTTCTTATACCAATCCTGTGGGGTGGATGCTATTTTTCCTGTAATACAGATAAAAAGCAGCTCAGGAAGGCTTAGTGAGTTGCCATAAGTCACAAGCCAGTTGGTAGTAAAGCAGGCATTAGAATCCAAGTTGACCTAACTACTCATTATCTCAAATAATATCTTTTTAAATGGGCAGTATTAAAGTTAGGGGGAAAAAGTCGCCTCAGTTTGTATGGGAAAGATGAAAGAGACTTCAACATTCTAATTTGGAATCTAAGGTTATGAGATTGTCCATTAGCTATTTTTTTTTTTTTTTTTGTACCAAGGATCAGACTCACGACCTCGCGCTTGCCAGGCAGGCGCTTAAGCCACTAAATCCCCAGCCCTGTCCGTTAGCTTTTAAACAGTGTTGTTTTTACAGTGATGCATGACCCCCTCCCCCAGGGTCTTCCTCTTCTGTTACTTTGGACTTCACAGTGCTGAATTTCCACTCAGCTGTTGAGTAAAGTAAATAATGGGTTATTTTGAAAATTATAAAATGTTTAGATGTGCTTCACAGTATTTGTAGTGGTGTTAAATTGAAAGCAACATCAGTAGCTTATGAAGAATGTTTTAAAGTATTCTAAATTCTTACAGCAGAATTTTGTGATTGGTAAAGGTTTTATTGATAAGCTTTTTGTAACATGGAAATAAAATGTTCAAGTAAAAAGAGACTACAACTTAGTAAATAAAGCATGATTATAACCAGTTCTTTTGCTTTATTTTTTTTAATGAAAACTTTGATTTAAAAAAGGCTAGAAAGAGATTTTAAAAAAGCCCCAAATGGTGACTTTTTAAAAAGGAAACCAACCTATTTTAGGAGTAGAATATTATTAGGAATAGAATATTATGAAGATAATTTTGAGGTATAGAATCTGTTGAGTTGAGAAACAGATTTTTTTTCTTTCAAATATGGGATATTCTTACTAAATCTCATGATTTGTATTGTTTTAGCAGTTCTTTAGACAAATTAGAAGATGTATTTGGTGGAATTACTGTTTACAAAGGTGTTCATGTAATAATAGTGATAATTGTAAAATGTACCGTTGATGTAGTAAAAATACATCCTCAAAGCAGCGCTTTCACATTTCACAGATCTGGAGACTGACCTGGAGCTGGAGTGACTTGCCCACGGTAGTGTGGACGGTCAGTTGCAGAGCCAGTGTTTTGCATCAAGGTGCTCTGGTTCCAAAGCCCGGGAGCTTAAATACTACACACTGACCACTGTCATAGGAAAGGTCATTTCTGACTTTCAGTTCAGGATTGCAACTAGTGAGCTTAGTAAGGTGTGCTCATTAAGAATAGTTTATAACCAAGTTCAGGTTCCATGAGGAGTGTATGTAAAATTGGTCCTTTGGTTTGGTTGACAGCTATTATTTACAAAGTCCCAAACTGTTGGGACTGCAAACAAAGTTTCTTTTCTTCTCTTTTGAATCAACTCTTTCAGTAGACTTGGATCCTTTGTGTGTGATTGTATAAAAGTTCCTGATTAGAGAGCTACATAAGTTTCTGGATTTTAGCTTATCATGTGAGTTTTAAACTTCATTCACCTGCTGTTGGTTGACATTTGCTTTTACTTAAGTAGTTTGTACCTTAGAGTTCTTTGCGATTAAAAAAAATTAAAATCACTATTAACTGTCTCCCTTAGCTGACTGTTTATGTCCATTTTTTTTTCACTTAAGACTTAGATAGAATATCAGTGTGCAGATAGTTTACATGACTACACAGTTCTTCCATTAAGTAAACAGTTTTGTTGTCCCCTTAAGGGAATGGAGTAGGTAAACTCAAGTAATTAGAGCAGGTGGAAGTTTGTTTTATTATCCATAAATATCATTTTTTTAAGGCTAAATAAACTTGTACAGTTTATGAAGTTGGAAGTGCATGAAGTTT
>PVLA01002424.1:73657-271112 GCA_004027455.1 Hydrochoerus hydrochaeris
CTTTCTTGCTTGCTTGCTTTCTTTCTTTCCTGATACTAGGGATTGAACCCAGGAACTTCACACTGAGCAATAAACCCAGCCCCGTTTACTTTTTATTTTTTGAAAAGAATTTGTACAAATAAAGCCTTTTTGTTTTGTATATTAAACAGCACAACTTCATTTTCCTGTTAAATTACCTCCTGGTCAAACCTTTCTTACTTTTTTGACCTGTTGATCTCATTCTCTTAGTAGCACTTAACAATCTATTCATAGTAAAGACTAACTGGGGTATCATAGCTCTAATCCTATAATATTTAAGTTGAAAGTTTCCTTGTAAGTGGAAGTGACCAATGCTGAATACAAAAATCGAGAATTGGGCCACTTTATGGTTGAAACGGGAACTTAAATCTATTTCATTTCCTTCATAGAGCACAGGAGTATAAAGAAGTTAGGTGTATAGTAATTTTTGAAACTATTTGCTGTAGTTTTCTTGGTTAGAGGATGAATAGTGAAGATTTAAATATGGATTTATTCTTAATAAGTATCTAAAGTTCAAACTTTTTTTTCCACATAAATGTGATGTATTGAGGGTAAAGGTGTTCCAGAAAATAATTTGCTGCTCACATCATTTCAGCTTTTTGTTATCATGTGTAATTGTGTGTGTACATTTTGAAACAAGCAAAATGGCACAATAGTTTGTAAGCATAAGCTATGTATGAATTACCTATGAATTTGTTAAAAAGCAAATATTTTGCAGTACTTTCTGAAGCCACAAGAATCTGTAATTTAAAAATGTATTCCTTTGACTATGAGTGTATACCTCAATATGAGAGAGCTTGTCTAACATGAACAAAGGCCTGGGTTCAATCTTTAGACCTAAAACAAAATGAAACAAAACAGAATAAACTTAAAAATGAGTGTCAACTAGGCATGGTGGCACCCATCTATAACGCTAGCACTCTGGAGGCTGGGGCAGGAGGATCACAAGTTCAAGCCAAGCCAGGGAAACTCAGCAAGACCCTATCTCAAAAATAAGATAAGAATTCCATATTTTCAATGAGAAAAAAGTACCAAAAAAGAAAAAGGGTGTCTCAAAGAGAGATTTCCTATTACTGGTAGGGAATAAGTACTATATAGTAACATTTTCAGTGAGTATCTAGGAGTCCTGCACCATCTCCTAGTGTCTTCCCCAAATTTTTATATGAAACCAAGTATGTGAAAATTTGCAATTTATAAATAACAACCAGGAATATAGACTTTTGCAAATACGGCATGTTCCATCACTCTAAAGACCAAAGAAAGTATCTATAGGCCGTGGGCCACCAGTTGGCTACTTGTGCCCTGTATTATCTCAGCTTTATACTTTTTTTTGTTGTCGTTGGTCTTTTTGAGGCAGGGTTTCATCATGTAATCAGGCTGGCCTTAAACTCACTTTGTAGCCCAGGCTGGCCTCGAACTCACAGTGATCTTCCTGCCTCAGTCTCCTAAGTGCTGCAGGTGTGCACCACCATACCTGGCTTTAGTCTTATACGTGATGAATTTGTGATATTTTGTTTTGACATTTATTAAGAGATAATAATGATTCCAGATGTCGTCTTTGATTAATATTTCAACTTAGCATATTAGTTTAGTAAATACTGAGTTTTGTGTAGAAAGAAGAGTGACTAGATCCTGAAATGTATGGAATATGATGTCTTATGTATAAATTTTCAGATACTTGGTTTCCATGATTGAAAAAATTTATTCTCATTCTTTCCTTCGCAAGGCCTGCCATTCTTCTTCCTCTTTCTTGCCTTCACAGTCAGTATCTCCCCAATCCTCTCATGAATGTCCTTTTCACTTCTAAGAATTTAAAAGAAAAACCCTTAGAGAAACTCTCTAGAGGGAATTGCCTTGTGAGCATTCAGCTGCACAAACCTCCATTCTTCCCTGTAGCATTGCATCCCTTAGCCTTACTCCTGTGTCTTCCAAGTATGCTTTTGAAGTAGAAGAATGACTTCCTTTAAGGCTGTTGGTGAAAAGACCCACAGAAAGAATCTAGAGGGACAGCCTCTTAACCATGTCAGATTTGACCCCAACACATCAGGAATAATTGAACTGGGATGCAGTTTACTGTGACTTAGTACAGAGAAGCAAACATAAGAACACAATGAAATATGTAGCCAAGATAGGATAATAGCGTAAGCTCTCCCTGCTACAACTAAAATGGAAAAAATATCTGAAACCGTTTTCAAGACACTAAACATTGGGTAAAAAAGGCAGTGACCCCTAAGAGAGAGAAGTAAGATGAGTCTGGTGGTGGCTCCAGCTTCCTGGCTTCAGTGAGTGTTTCCAGGATCTAGCATGTGGTAGGGGAAACCTGGTAGGGAGTGGTGAACTCTGATTCCCAAAGATGGAGTTGAAAACCTGGGAGCCTGAAGTGGCAAAAGTTAAGAGGGTAGAAAACCAGGAGAGAGGAAAACTTCAGAGAGAAACACTGCAGTTCTACAGAGGGTTCCCTCAGGTCTCTAGTGTGATACTCAGTATCATGTGAATGCATGTGAGGAAACTGCCAGAGCCCTGAGAAAGAACCACACCAAGATATTCAGAGGGGCCGGGAACAGCGCCTGTTTCCACAAGGTAGGCCAGAAAGACCTCAAGAGGCGTGAGGCACTGGGCAAAGCATGCAGAAACATCTGGCCCAGTCCGGAGGGTAACTGGCCTTTTACTGGATAAGCCTAGCAAACCTTAAACACAAGACCTGAAGAGACCCAGCTTCTAAATGTTCAAGGAATTTAACTTTGATACTGAGCTGAACTCAAGAATATTTGCTGTCATTTCATACCTGACAAGATAAATTTCACAGTAGCAGCATCCAGTCAAACATTTCCAGGAATAAAAAGAAGCAGAAGAAGATGATCCATATGGGGGAAGAAAGAGTCAAGTTGTATCATGTACAGGCTCAAATTTTCTATGATGAATATGATCATTATATATATATGTGAAATGTACCAATAAAAATCATTTTAAAAAGAATATCTATAATGAAGAGATAAATTAATAGTCAAAACTTAGAACTGACATTGATTTATAGAGATTAGAATTAGCAGGCATGTACATTAAAATATTTTTATAAGTTGTATGTATTGAGAAGGAGAAACTGGAGACTGAAAATTGAGCAGAGCACTAATGGGTTGTGCAATGATTTTGACCTAGTGTATGTGAAATTGGAGTTCCTGAAGAGGAGAGAGGCATTACAGAAAAAAGTTAGGAAATATGGCTGAAAATTTTCTAAATGTTGCAAAGACTGTAAACCTACAGAATCAGAATGTCCTTGAACAGCATACATGTGAAAGGTGAAGGAAATACAGCAAGGAACTCATGTTTAAATTATTCAAAAACTGTAGCAAGGAGAAAATTTTAAAGGCTGCCAAGAGAAAAGATGTGCTAACAAAGGTAGGGATGAAAGAAACTGTCAGTACAGAACTTCCAGCCAGGTACAGTGTCTTCCCAAGACAAAGGTGAAGGAGAAGCTTCTTAAGTGCTTCAGCAGCTTAAAGAATTTATTACCAGCAGTTGGGCACTAATACAGATGTTAAAGGAAGCTTTTCGAGCCGAAGAGTAATATCAAATCTTCACAACAACTGGAAATGTTCGCTGCATTGATGAATGCACATGATACTTTTCACTGCTAATCAGGAAGAGGAGGGGGTGGTAGTGGCATGAAAAGAAAGGGAACCATGGGAAAAATAAAACTAAAAGCGAAATGATGCATCTAGACCTAAAGCTTGTTGGATTGATGTTTTTAAAAACCAGTGCCCACCCGTGTGCTGTCTTGGTGTGATGTCTGAATGTGTTTCCCAGAATTTACACACTGATGTCCTGACTTTCAAGTGATGAGGGTAGCAGATGGTGTCTTTAAAGCAGAACCATCGTGACTGAGATTGATTTTAAAGAAAGAGACCTCACAGAGCTAGCTAGACCATTTTACTATTCTAGAATACAGCTAGAAGATGCTATTTATGAGAAAGCACGCTTTTGGTACACACTGAATCTGCCAGTACCTTGATCTGGGACTTCACAGCCTCCAGAACTGAGAAATAGCTGTTACCTGTAAGCCTGCCCAGTTTGTGGCATTTTGTTACAATAACCCCAGAAGACTAAGGCTTTTGGTTAAGAATAAAAGTCTGGAAAAATATGCGATGCTAACACTAAGAAAAGTTGCTTATGTTAATAACAAAGTAGATCTTGAAACAAAACTATAGGCGGGATAAAAAGTATCATTTTCTAATGACAGTGGAATCAGTTCATCAAGAAGACAGTAAATGTAACTACGCAGCGGTGGTTCATCCTGATTGTCAGGTTCATTGGCTTGAGAGACACCTGGGAGACTGATGCAGCACCCCTCTGAGTATGCCTGGGCAGGGCATGGGTGCTTGATGTTGAGGACCGTGTCTGGCCACCAGCTTCTGCCTCTCGGGTCTTCCCTTGCCATCTAATTCCTGTCTGCCCAGAAGTGAGCATCTTTCTCCCATCGTGCAGTTTCTGCTGTGGAGCCTGCCGCCAAAACACTGCAGCCCCTGAGACTGTGAGCCGAAAGCAACCGTTTCTCTAAGGTGTGTCTGTTGGGCATTTTATTGTAGCCACCCCAAAAGGTAACTGATACATGTACCTAAAACAAAACTTCAAAACACAGGAAGCAAACCCAGGTACCACCATGAGGAAAAACAAACAAATGCATAGTTGCAATTGGAGATTTTCCTACACCTTTCTCGGTAGCTGGCAGATAAGTAAAAAAGCAGTGAGATGTAGAAGACTTTTAGAACACAGCAACTGACTTTACAGAATTGAGCGTGGCTGCTCTACCCAGCTACAGCCCAGTGTGTATTCTTTTATAGCACACATAGCATTTACCAAAAGAGTTCACATTCTGGGCCATAAAACATGTTCTGATAGATTTGAAAGTATTCAATAATATAAAGCATCTCAAAAAAATCCCCAAATATTTCAGAACTAAGTAACACACTTGCGAATATCCCATGGCACAAGAGGAAATGAGAAAGTACTGTATGGGATACAAGTGAAGATGCAGTATATAGGAAGAGTAGGATGCAAGTTCCTGAAATCAGATGAGGGAAATTTTACAGCACTAAATGCCATAGTGCAAAAGAAAGAAGTCCCAAACTAATGATCTCATCTTTCATTTAAAGAAGCAGAGTAGTAATAGAAAAGTAAATAAATTTTGGCTTTTTTTCTTTTAACTGAAGATTGAACCCGGAACAGTCTCCCACTGAGTTGCATCCCCACCCATTTTCTATTTTTTATTTCGTTGCCCAGCCAGGACTAGAGAACGTGCAGTCTCCCTGCCTCAGCAGTCCTCAGCTGGAATTACAGACATGCCCCACTGTACCTGGCAGTAAGTAAAATTTCAAAGGGACTGGGGGTGTAGCTCAGTGGTAGAGTACTTACTACCATGTGTAAAGTCCTAGGTTTCATTTCCAGTAGCAAAAAAAATTTTTTTAAAGAACTGAAGAATGGACAGAATTATCAAGAGAAATCAATAAAATAGAAAAAATATTAATGAAATCTAAAGCTGGGTCATTAAGGAAAATAATTAAAACCTACTGTGCCCAAAAAAGAGAGAAAACCCAAATTACAGTATAAGGAATGAGAGAGGTGATATTCTCTGTACTGAAGAGAAGCAAAAAGGAGGCAGGGGTATGGCTCAGGACTACAGAATGTGCTCAGCATGCCTGAGACCTTAGTGCAGTTGGAAAAAAAAAATAGAGTATTATCAGTGATTTTATGCCAATAAATTTGACACAAGAAATGCTCAAGGCTCTGAATAATCCACAGAAATACAGGTACTGTCGAATATCAGATATTGCTGGAAAGGTGTTATTTAGTAAAACATACTCAGATCTGTCTCCCTCCCTCTCTCTGTCCTTCCCTCTCCTGTTTTTGTGATGCTGGAAATTGAACCCAGGGCTTTTGCACGTGCTTGTTAAGTGCTTTACCACTAAGCTACATCCCCAGCCCAGAACATATTTCTTTTTTATTTTATTTTTTTTATTTAAACAGAAAAAAAAGAAAAAGGATAGAAATATTACAGAATTTCAAGAAAAGAAGATAAACAGTAAGAAATCACTAGTTGATAAATTACATATTGTTCTTTTAGAAATAGTTTTTCAAGTTACAAAATTAAAGCACAGAAAGTGGACCTCAAGCAGTGAGAGTGCAAACAGATCTGTTCAACAATCCAACAAGAACCTAGAAATATGGCTACCAATCCCACACACATGCAGCTATATCTTTTATAGTGCTTCCTATTTCCTCTTTTTTACAATAGCAATTATACATTTTTAAAATTTTAAACAGAAGAAAAAAAAGCAAAACAAAAAAGGGTAGCCATAATACAGAATTCTAAAAGAAAGAAAGAAAAAAAAGGAAAATGAGAAAAAACCCCACTAAGAAATCACTAGTTTATAAATTACATATTGTCACCTTGGATGTAATTGTTCAAGTTACAAAGTTAACAGGTACATAGTAGACCTTCAGTCAGACTACAAACAGTTCTGCTCAAAGATCCAGTGAAGATTGAGCAATATCATCATCTATTTTACACACTCAAACATACATGCAGTTATATCCCTAGAGCACTTTCTTTTCCTCTCTTTTTTACAATAGCAATTACACATTTTGATTTTTTTACACTTGTAGTTCTTATTTACTTTTTACACTAGAGACACAATATGATATTTATAGATATAATTCTTATTTATTTCACTAATGAGGATAGTCTCAAGTTGTCTCCATTTGCCTATGAAGGCCTCAAGATCATCCTTTTTATAGCTGAGTAATATTCCATTGTATAAAAATGCCACATCTTTTTCATCCACTCTGCAGTAGCTGGGTGTCTTGGTTGTTTCCAGGATTTAGCTACCACAAATTGTGCCGCTATGAACATGGGTGCACATGTATCACTGTGATATGAACTTTTCAGTTCTTCGGGGAAAATATCCAGGAGAGGAATAGCTGGATTGAATGGGGCTTCCAATTCTAGTCTTCTGAGAATTCTCCCTATGAATTTCTATAATGGTCGCACCAGTCTACATTCCCACCAACAGTGGAGCAGTGTTCCTTTTTCCCCCCCGCAGCCTTGCCAACATCTGTTATCAGTTGATTTCTTGATGGCAGCTATTCTTTCCGGAGTGAGGTGGAATCTCAATGTTGTTTTAATTTGCATTTCTCGAATGACCAGTGATGGTGAACATTTCTTTATGTATTTATTTGCCATTTGTATATCTTTCTCTGAGAACTGTGTGTTCATCTCAGATGCCCATTTTTTGAAGAGGGTCTTTGAATTTGGGGGGCTTGATGTTTTTCAATTCTTTATATGTTCTGGACACAAGTCCTTTGTCTGAGGGGTTGCTGGCTAAAATTCTTTCCCACTCTGTGGGTTTTCTTTTCACTCTGTTGGTGATTTCCTTTGAAGTGCAGAAACTTTTCAATAATAGGAGATTCCATTTGTTGATTCTTTGAAGTGTTTCCCGTGCAGTTTGCATTTTGTTCATGAATTCTCTGCCTACCCCTATGTCTCCAAGACTTCTACCTACCTTGTCTTCCAGTAGATTTAGTGTTTCTGTTTTAATATTTAGGTCTTTGATTCATTTACACTTTAGTTTTGTGCATGGTGATATGCTTGGATCTAGTTTCAGTCTTTGGCATGTAGAGAACCATTTTTTCCAGCACCATTTATTAAAGAGACTATCCTTCTTCCAGTGGACATATTTAGCCCCTTTGTCAAATATCAGGTGGCTGAGTGTCTTTGTAGTTGAGCTTGCATTTTCTAATCTGTTCGATTGATCCTCAGGTCTATTTCTTTGCCAGTACCAAGCTGATTTTATCACTATGGCTTTATAGTACTGTTTCAAGTCAGGAATTGAAATGCAGAAGCTGCCTTGCTTTTGTTGCCTAGAATTGCCTTTGCTATTCGAGGTTTCTTCTGTTTCCAAATGAATTTTAGGAGTGTTTTCTCTAGAAGTGTGAGGTATGTCAATGGTATTTTGATTGGGATTGCATTAAATCTGTATAACAGTTTTGGGTGTATGGCCATTTTCACACTGTTGGTTCTTCCTAACCAAGAGAGCAAGGAATATTCTTCCATTTTCTAATATCCTTTTCAGTCTCCTTTTTCAGTGTAGTATAATTTGCAGCATATAGGTCTTTTACATTTTTAGTTAGGTTGATTCCTAAGTATTTCATTTTTTTACATGTTACTTTAAAGGGTGATATTTCCATAATTTCTCTTTCAGTGAGTTGTTTGTTTGTGTATAGGAATGCTATTGATTTTTGAGCATTGACTTTGTATCCAGATACACTGCTGAACTTGTTTATTACCTCTAGTAGTCTTTTAATGGAGATTTTTGGCTCTTCTATATAGAGTATCATGTCATCTGCTAATAGTGATAATTTAACTTCTTCCCTTCCTGTCTTTACTCCTTTTATTTTTCTCTCTTGTCTGAACTATATTGAAAAGGAGTGGTGATAGTGGACATCCTAGTCTTGTTCCTGATTTTAAAGTGAAAGCTTTCAGTTTTTGTCCATTTAGTATAATGGCTGTTGGTTTGTCATAGATGACCTTTATAACGTTGAGGTAGACACTGTATTCTGAGTTTCTGAAGGGTTTTTATCATGAACATGTGTTGGACTTTGTCAAAAGCTTTTTCTGCATCTATTGAAATGACCATGTGGTTTTTGTTTTTGGCTCTGTTGATGTAGTTTATTACATTTATTGATTTGTGTGTGTTAAACCATCCCTGCATTCCTGGAATGAACCCCACTTGGTCATGATGTATAATCTTCTGGATGATGTGCTGAAATTCTATTTGCCAGTAGTTTGTTGAGAATCTTTGCACAATGTTCACTAGTGAGATTGGCCTATAGTTCTCTTTTTTGGTTGGGTCTTTCTCTGGTTTTGGTATCAGAGTAATACTTGCCTCCAGCAATGATTTAGGGAGGATTGCTTTCTTCTTGATTTCACTGAAGAGTTTAAGGAGTATTGGCATCAAATCTCTAAATTTCTTGTAGAATTCAGCTGTGAATCCACCCGGACCTGGGCTTTTCTTTGTTTGTAAGTTTTTAATTACATTTTCAATTTCAATAGCTGATATTGGGTTATTCAAAAGTGCTATATCTTCTTGGTTGAGCTTTGGTAGTTCATATGTTTTTAGAAATCTGTCCATTTCCTCTGTATTTTTCACTCTATGTGAGTAGAGATTTTCAAAGTAGGTATTCATGATCTTTTGAATTTCCGTGGGATCTGTCGTAATTTCCCCCTTTGCAGTTCTTATTGCATAAATTTGGGTTTTTTCTTTCTTTCTCTTGATAAGGTTAGCTAGGGGTTTGTCAATTTTGTTTATTTTCTCAAAAAACCAGCTTTTTGATTCATTAATTGTTTGTATTGTTTTTTTAGTTTCAATTGCATTGGTTTCTGCTTTAATATTTACAATTTCCTCTCCTATCAGCTTTGGGTTTAGTTTGCTCTTCTTTTCTAGAAGCTTGAGATGGAGCATTAGGTTGTTTATTTGTGCTCTTTCTGTTTTCTTGATAAGACAATTTATTGCTATATATTTCCCTCTTAAGATCGCTTTCATTTCATCCCACAGATTACAGTATATTGTTTCTATATTTTCATTGAATTGTAGCTATTGCTTTATTTCTTCTTTAATTTCACCTGTAGCCCACTGGTTGTTCAAAAGGCTAATATTTAATTTCTATGTATTTATGCAGGTTTTACAATTTCTTTTGCCATTAATTTCCAATTTCTGTGCACTATGGTCAGATATCATGCATGGTATGATTTCAATACCTTTGCATTTACTTAAGAATGTTTTATGGGATAATATATGGTCTGTTTTGGAGAATGTCCTATGTGCAGCTAAGAACAATGTGTATTCTGATGTGGTTGGGTGGAACACTCTGTAAACGTCTACTAAGTCCAATTGCTCACAGGTATGATTCAGTTCTGTTATTTCTTTGCTGACTTTTCATCTAGTTGATCTATCTCTGTGACAATGGGCTATTAAGATCTCCTGTTATAATTATGTTCTTGTGTTTTTGGTTTTTCATGTCCATTAGTATCTGTCTTCTGTAGTTGGGTGGTCCTGTATTTGGTGCATATATATTTATAATTGTTCTTCCCCTTGAATTTTTCCACTAACAAGTATGTAGTGACCTTCTCTATCTCTTTTAATCATTTTAGGTTTGAAGTTCACGTTGTCTGCAAATAGAATAGCTACCCCTGCTTTTTTCTGGGTTCCTGTTGCATGGAATACTGTTTTCCATCCTTTGACTTTTAATCTATGAGTTTCTTTTTGGGTCAGATGTGTTTCTTGTATACAACATATTGTGGGATCCTGTTTCTTGATCCATTCTGTCAATCTATTTCTTTTTATAGGTGAATTGAGGCCATTTATATTTATGGATATCAGTGATATGTACTGGCTCGGCTTTGCCATGTTATGTTCCAGTTGTTTCTTTCTGCTTTTCCCCTTATTTAATTGCTTATCCTACCTGGTGGTTTCTTTCTGTTGTTTTGGGGATTGTGGTCATTTCTATCTCTGTCTAGTATGTCTTTCATTACTCTTTCTAGGGTTGGTTTGGTGGACATGAATTTCTTCAGTTGTTCTTTGTCATGGAAGTATCTTGTTTCTCCATTAAATTTGAATGAAAGTTTTGCTGGGTACATCAGTCTGGGTTGAAGGTTGTTTTCTTTCAGGGCTTGAAATACCTCACTGCAAGCTCTTCTTGAGGGTTTATGCAGAAAAGTCTGCCATGATTCTAATGGGCTTTCCTTGATAGGTGAGTTATCTTTTCTCTGACAGCTTTTAGTATTCTGTTTTTATGCTGTATGTCTGAGATCTTAATTATTATGTGTCTGGGTGTGGATTTACATTGATTGTGACTGTTTGGTGTTCTATATGCCTCACTTATCTGCATATCAGATTCTTTCCCCATGTTGAGAAATTTTCTGCTATTATTTCTGTAAGTACTTTACGTATGTCATTTGTCTGGACTCCTGTATCTTCGCTAATGCCCATTATTCTTATATTGTTGCTCTTGGCATCATCATGAAGCTTCTGGATTGTCATTTCATGCTGCTTTGTTATTTTAAAAAGTTCTATCCTTTCCTGATCACTAACTGTGATCCTGTCCTCAGGGCCCAAAATCCTATCCTCAGCTTACTTTAGGCGGTTTTGCACGCTTTCAATAGAATTTTTTGTTTCTTGGATGTCTCTTTGAGTTTGTTTTATGAATTCTGCTTGTTTTCTATATTCAAAGTTTCAATCAGTTTCCCATGCTCATGTACTTTTTTCTCTATTTCTTCTTTAGCTGCATTCAACAACTCCTTTACTAAAGTTGTTATTTCTATCTTTACATGGGAGACTACTTCTAATTTGATTTCCTCTATAGCCTGATGCAGTTGTTTTTTTATTTCACTCACTATCTTTTCAGAGATTCCTGGTGTGTTACTTTTGGGTCCTCTATTTCACTGTCTCCTATACTTGTTTCTGGTGAACTGTATGTTTGAGACTGCATTTTGCTTCTTTGTTTTGTCATTTTCACTCTGCCTGATGTTTTCTATGTGTAGGAGGGGATCACACACACTCTTTTCAGACTCACCAAAGTCTTACAGTTAGTTGGAGGGGGTTTTACTACTGGCCCTATTTATCCACTGTACATCTCTATTTTAGGGGCATACTCACCACACTGATACAGTTAATCCGCTGTAGTCCAAGGTTCTCCGCCTGGGAGCAAAGTTCCAAATTTTTTCACACTAACTGGAGACTACTGAGGTCTTCTGATGTTCCCGTGGCAGGGCGGGCCTACAGGGGAGGTTCCAGGCAGCTTACCCCTGATGCAGGCTTCCGCTATGTTCCTGGTGACAGGGCAGGCCCTAGGGCAGTTTTCAGTTTTTGAAACACAATTGTACTGCTCCCCTGTTAGAGCTGCTCAGTAGAAACAGGTGAATACAGCTATCCAAACTGGGTAGATAAGGTTCATGTTCTACAGAGGACAATATCAAAGACATTGCAATGCCTGAGAGTGTCCCAGGATCCTTTGCAGCCCTCAATAAGAAGTCACAGAAACTAGGGATGCCCTCAGCTCCAGGCTCTCAGCGCTGAACTCACCCATATTTCTTTTATATTTGTGCTTTTCTTGGAAAATTGATCTAAAATTTTAAAAATACTGGAGAACAAATAGCTTCGGATGACCCTTTTTACGTTCATATAAATTTTTAGAAAATGGATTAATTTCATTACAAGTGATCAGTTGTCTTATTTTTAAATTTTGAGTGTAAGAAGTCTGGAGGTAGGAAGTTAACAGGTTTACTCATTGGCTTAGTCATGCTTCCTTGCTTCCGCCAACCTGTGTTGTTCTGAATGTCACTGTAATTTTTAAGGTTTGTCCTGTGGTGGTTGCAGTGTATGTGCCTGCCACAGTTACAGGTGTTGCCTGTAGACACCCTTCCAGCTGGTGTCAGTGTCCCTGCGGATTCCATGATTTGCTAGGAGGACTCAGCACTGCAGATTTATTATCACAAAAGGACATGGCACAGTCATTTCCTGTGAGGCAAGGTGGCAAAGCCTGGAAGAAAGTAGTCACAAACTTTTCAAGTCCTCTCCCCATGGAGTCACACAGGATATGCTTTAGTCTCTCTGCTAAGAGCTATAATGTCACAAGTGAACTGTTGCCAACCAAGGAAGCTGATTTGAGATGAAGTACTCTTGAGTGTTTGCCAGGGGGTTGACTGTGTAGACACTCACTGCCTAGCACATACTGAAATTCCACATTCCCAGAGGAAACTGGGTGTTAAACATAAACCGCATTGTTTGCACAAACAATTTCGACACATAAGCCACTCATAAGCCTTCTGGGAGTGGTAGGAGCCCTGCTGAAGTCTTGAGTTCCCAGGTGCCAACCAACCAGCTGGCTATTTTAGTCCCTTTCTGCATAGACAAAGAATAAAGACATTTCCTGTCATGTCTTAATAGGATGGACCAGTCTTGTTACCTTTTCTTTCTTTGGATTCTGTCTCAGTACCACTAGCTAGGTAACAAGTGTACCTTGATGCTAATCCCTCTCTCCACCCTCCAGGTATCCCTTAGTATTGGGTTAGAACCCTGGGCTTTCCTGCGGAGCTGCATTCCTTGTCCCGTTCACTTTTGGAGAAAGGGTTTTTTGTTAAATTATTTAGGTTGGGCTTGAGTTTGTGACCCTCCTGCCTCAGGCCTTCAGAGTGCTGGGATTCCAGGCACGCGCCCCATGGCGGGCTGTTGCTCGTGTGTTAACTGCAGCGATGTGAGGGTTCTAGCCTCTTTATTAGAAGACAGGCTCTGCCAACAAAGAGAAAGGGATGGGAGTGGCAGAGAATGTTAGGAAGGTGGATCTTTTTTGAACTCATAATTGTTGATAATAGTATTGTTAAGAATAAAATGCTAAGATACTCATAGCTATCAAAAGTAAGCATCACGGCCATTTACCTTTCATATGAGAGAGGAGACTGAGGCACAGTTCAGTGCTAGACCACATACTTTACATGCTTAAGACCTGGGCTTGGTATCAACACGAGAGAGGAAGAAAAAAAATAATAGAGTTTATTAACAAATTTTCAGAAATTTAGGCCAGCTTTTGTTGAACTTTAGTATACAAGATAGATTCCTAAGCATTAAGACAAAAGTCATTATCAGTATTCTGAACAGGAATGCAAAATCTCAATCTCCCATTTATAAACAGAACAAAAATAACCTCACTCTGAATTGCTTGGTTGATTTATGAAAGAACTTGCTCTTAATAAAACTGTAATACTGACTTTTTCATACAAAAATGTTTGTCTACTGTTCTTCACTTTTTTTTTTAAACCAAAAGAACTTTTAGTATTTCTCAGTGACTAGTTCTCAATTTCACTTTTAGGAATTGTCTATGCTTCTAATAGAATATTTTTGTCACAGTCAATTAAAAAACCAGTTGAAATTATCAGGTAAATGTAAAATGGCTTATGCAACAAAACATAAGCCATCACAGTATATTTCCTGATATGAAAATTGTGCTGTTGTCCCTGGATTAAAGCAGGTCAGTTGTGGGGGCAGGGATGTAGCTCAAGGGTGCAACACTTGCTTAGCATGTCAGAGGCGGTGGGTTCAGTCCCCAGTGCTGAAGGAGAAGAAATGCAGTCCTGTAGTGAAGAATGCAAACTTGTTTATAACTCTCAGTACTAAGGAACTTTACTGCTTCTGATAAGGTGTTATTGATTTTGGAAATACCTCCAACTTCAATTGCTGGGATGTAAATTTACTAGGTTTAAGAAAGTGGAAAGGCCCTTCATATAAGAGTAGACCTAAAAATTTTGCTTGGTTTTCACCTTAAGAAGAAACCTGAGAGGAATATAATTGCACTGATTACCTAAGGTGTAATTACTAATTGAAGTAGGACTTGTCATCCAGATTCTGGTTATTCCCTAACAAGTTTGAACCTGCTATAGAGCTACTTGGCTGCTACTAAAATCTATTTTAGTATATCATTTGTTTTTAGTTCATTTTTCAAGATCTTGAGAATTACTTGATCTATTAGTGTATGAGTGACTCTTTCATGGTCTGTTGATTAAAATTAAGGATTTCACATATTTTGTTGGTGTACATGAAATTTTAGAAGATGATACTGAATTGATTTTGTTTTCCTGAACCAAATATTTTCAAGAATGACTGACTCTAAACAATGCAGATAAATTACACAGTGACTGTTTTAATAAACTGGCAGTTCATTTTGAAGTTAAACCATATAAATGATGAAATAGTGTTAGTTTCATATGGTCTAATTGGTATTTATTACACATGGCTGTATTTCTACAAACACAGGTACAAACTGTTCTTAATTATTCCATAGACTATTTATGTGTTAACTCTGTTTTGATTCTCACTTTCTTTCCTTACTGCCAATCTTAAGAATTATTACTTATAATAAGCAAGAAGTGACTTGTCAGGAAATGGCTGGTGTATTAGCTTGTGTTCACTGTAGTATTTCATAGATAATAAGTGAGACTTAGAAAGCCTGATAGAGGTCTTCTAAGGTTACTCTACTTACCTAAAATAAAATCTCCCCCGCATCCTCTACAGATGGTTGTTTCTCCTAACTAACCAAATTAGAACATTTTCTCAGTGGGTTTTCCATATTATTAGAAAACCTACATGCTGACCTAAAAACTACCTAACTCACTCACTGATCCCAGCTCTGCATTCTGTTAGGAATACCTTAAAAAGGCTGCTCTTTGCTGATGGCAAGTATTGTAACATTAAAAGATAGACACCTCTGCTACTCTCTTCCCCAACAGAAATTCCAATTGAATTCATAAACTCAAAATTTTAGGATTTAAAGAACTTTAGGGATTATTCTAGTGGTAAAGGTCTAAACTACTTTCTCCTTGAAGTCTCCAAATTGTCTTGATACAGTGCATTGAAATAACTAGCACTAAAGAAATATGTGAATGTGTGCTGAGAGAGATTTGAGTTTACTGCCAGTCAGTAACTGTCCATCTACCTAAGGTGTGGGCACTGTCCTAGCCACATGGGAAGGTTCCATTTCACCAGAGAGACAAACTCTGCTCTCATAAGTTTTGTTTGGTTATGAAACACAATCAGTAAAAATCCATTCTACAATATATTATCAGGTATTTTTAGTATTATGAAATATAATGAGAATGAATGAGTAAGGAATTGGATGCTGCTGCTTTTTTAGAGTCAAGTGATTGAAAAAATCTTTCTGCGACGTCACAATTAATGAGAGAGCTGAGCAGGCCCAGCTGTGTGGCTGTTTGGTGCTGGAGTGTCCTAGATGCCTGGTCTGAAGAGTCAGTGTGGCTGGGAGGAAGAGAGTGAGGAGCTGAGTTGGAAAGGAGCCTGGGGAGAAACAGTTGGGGAGATCTGAACTGAGTAGGATTTGAGATTGTTCCAAGTGTGATGGGCCGCCAGAAAGAGAGCAGCGACATGTTTGGACCGGGACTTGGAAAGGATCACTGTGGCGTGAATGGACTGAGGGGGCAGGAGAGGAAATAAAAAGACTCTTTAGAGCCCTGTCATCATTTTCGGGACACCCACTGTCCAGCGCAGTAACTGCAAGCGCTTGTGGCCTTTTAAATTAATTCAGATTAAGTAACATTTACAATTCAGTGCCTTGGTGGCAATAGGCACGTTTCAGGGGCTCAATTGCCACATGTGTTGAGTGGCTTTACGGCATTGGACAGTGTAAATGAAGGGTCTGGCCACCATCTCAGCAGGTGCAGCAGGCTGCACTCTTCTAGACAGTCCAAGATTGTGCCGTTCAGCAGAAGCCGTAGGACTCATCCTGTGCATTTGTGATATGTTTTGAAGGTACAGCCAACAGAATTTTCTAACAGACTGGATGTAGGGTATCAGGATAAAAATTACAGTCTGGCAACTCCAAAGCTTTGTTTTTTTACTAAATAGCTTCAGTTCTATTTCAAAGTAGGAAAAAGAGGAGGGAGAGGTTCAGTAGTTGAAATCAAGAATTCAGTTTTGAATTTGATAAATGACATGTTTCTTAAACTGTTTATAAGATGAGGATAAATGGATTTGGCAATATAGACTATTGTTATTTTTAAATTTTCCTAATTACTAATTTTTCTGTTTACTATCTGCCCCATAATTCATCAGATCTGTATAGTCTGCATTTTTCCTATAAGTGAAGATACAGTTGTTCATTGAGGAAATACATCAGAAATGTACCTAGACTTTAAACTGAAGAAGGCTGGACAGGTTTATCAACTCCTTTTCCTAAGTGTCTGTTTAAATGACCGTGTAGAAATTAAGATTCTGTGAACTCACGATAAAGAATGAAGGAATACCTGTTTCTAGAAGCTCAAAAACTTTCCAATGAGAAGAGGAGGCAGGAGGATCTCAGTATTATTTCCTTGAAAAGGAAACCGATAAAATTTTCATAAGTAGAAAATTAAGTGCAAAGTCCGTGTCCGGGCTGGGATGCTGCCTGTGGCCGCCAGCCAGGTGGAGCGCTCCAAAGAGCAGCCTCCACCCCAGCCAGCACCAACCGCAGCCTTCCCCGCGACCTAGTCTGAAGGATGGAAAGGAAAGAGTAATTTGCTTAGGGTTGGTATGCTTTTCTAAAATTCCGAAGCAGACTCATCTTCCTCACTCGTATTGCTCTTAGAAAAACTGTCCTTTAAGCCAAATGTAGTGATCAGTAGTGTCATTGAAGACAGAGATGTGGAAGTGTATGGTATGGTGATAGCACTGGGGATTTGGACTCTTCCCTCACCCCTTTTTCCACGCCTAAAAAGGGACAAGGGTCAACACATTTGGAAAGCTTCCAGACTTGTCTGTCATTGCTATCTGTGTTTTACTTTGTTTGCTTTTTAAGACAGCAAGCAATGCCTTTTTATGCTTTGATTTTTTAAAAAAGTTGTTAGCTATTTAAAGTATCAGAGATCTTGGGTCTCTGTTTTCATCTGTAGGTAGCCCCGCAGAGTAGTGAGCTGGTCAGTGTAGCTTAAACACTCCCCTTCTTTGTCGGTTTTTCTTTCATGAGCTGTTAGAAAAACTGGACAGTGGATTTAAAGTTTTGTTTTTCTCTCAAGACCTCTTACAAACTTAATTTTTAAACATATTTATTATTATGTGGATGGCATATGGTTAAAGAGTTGCTTTAACTCAGCAACTCTCATTTTACAAATGAAGGAGTTCATGGTTCTTGAGTTTGTATCCCAGCTCTGCAGTTTGGTGGGTGTATAACATTGAGCAAATTATTTCATTTTCGTGCCTCCACTTTTTGTCTGTCACATGGAATACTAACATTACCTACTTCATGGAATCATTGAGATGATCATTTCCTGTGCTGTTCACAGACCTATTAAAGAGTCAGCTATCTCTTTCTTAACATGCTCAGTCTGCCACTAGCTCACTTTAAAAACCAAACCTTTTCTTGAAACACAGTGGTGCATCTCTGTAATTCCAGCATGCTAGAAGGATGAGTCAGGAGGATCACAAGTTGAAGCCTAGACTAGTCAACGTGGCAGCTCCAGCTTTGTTTCTTTCTGATTACTTGGGTGTTTACAGCAACCTGACACTAGTTGAAGGTTTCTTCCATTTTGTTTAGGTATCTCTTGTTTGTGTCTAGACATCTCTCCTCAGTTTCTCTTGAAATCTTCCGTTTTGTTTCTCCATTTAAAACAAACAAAAAGAATGTAACTGCCCCTCATATAGGCCACCTCCAAGTAGGTCTTACACTCCAAGTAGATCTTTCTCACTGGGTTTTTGAGTTATATATGTTCAAAAAGTAGCCAACCCCTGGGGTACCCAGATGAGACTCGTGGCAGGCTGGTAATGTAGGCCTGGATCTTGTTTTGAGGGGTGTGATCACTTTATTTGTGGATCAAAAACTACTATGTTTACAGTTGGCAGTGGGATTTATTTTTAAATTTTAGTTCCATTTTCAAAAAGATAAGCTTTTAATACATTTGATATATAATTTTTTTTTTGTACTGGTGATCAAATTCTCGACCTCACACTCACCAGGCAGGCACTTACATCACTAAGCTAAATCCCCAGCCCTGCTTTATAAATTTTAATTGGGTTCAGTTCTCTCAAGTGCTTTCAAAAACAATAGACTTTCCTATAAATTGAACTTGCCTCTTTAATAAAATATATATTCATGAGCCCTTATTTGCAATTCCAGAACCTGAAGAAGTCTAAACAAAGCAGTTTTAGAACTCCTTTGAATGTAAAACCTGTCCTGAGCTTTTTTGGTGGCAAAACCTGACAGAAGTGTTGTGAATAAATTCACAGTTGTTATTTATCCTACTGAAAGTGAGTACTCACTTTACGATAGAGAAGTCCTAGACCTGGGCCCAGGATGTTTCAGGGTGTGGAACATAAACACTGTATTGCTTTGTAAAATCTGAGCTACTGTCACTACTGAGACACAGTTGGTCCAGAGTTTCTCAAAAGTGGTTGGGAACTTGTATAAGGAAGAAAAACCACAAGCCATCAATTGAAGTTAAACCATATGTTCCTTTTTTTCTCTTTCATTCTTTTCCTTATTTTGAGTAACATTTTTTCCTTCCTCTTAGATTACAAAACAGACAGAACCTTAATTAGACACTGTTTCCTAAAAGTTTCTCTCATTTTGTGTCTCTGAAAGATCTGTTAGGCTAATATAGCAACAATGTCATTTGGCCTTTTTATTTTCTTTCTTCTAAACTGCATTCTGGAAAATTGCTACACAGCTTAGTGAAGTTCTGTCAGGTTTATCTCCATGCTGATGCAGTGTGGAAAACAGGGCCTTTATTCCATGCTCTATGTATCAGTTTGAAAAGAAATTCTAAATTTTACTTTTCATCATTGACTTTAGCTTTGTGTTTCTTCTTTATATAACAAAGCCTCATTCTTAAAAAACAATTTTGATAGATAATTGTGGAAATGCAGGATTATGGAGAATCTTCTAACAGTGGGTGTACATTCCTTTTCATCAGCTTTGTTTTATTTTGTTTTACTACCAAATCATTCCTTTTTTTTTTTTTTTTGTGGTACTGGGGATCGAACTCAAGACCACACGCTTGCAAGGCAGGCGCTTATGCCACTGAGCTAAATCCCCAGCCCTACTACCAAATCATTCTAACTAAGTAATTTCAAAAATGTAATAGTAACATTGAAAGGGAGTTTTTTTTTTTGAAGGGAAGTTTTGATTGAATATATAATCCCATTTTCAAATCACAGTGAATTATAATCTCATAAGTATTTTATTTCATTTTATTTATTTTTCATATTGGGAACTGAACTCGGGACCTTGCACTTGCCAGGCAGATGCACATGCTTTTAAATTGCAGTGATACAATTAAAAGCCAGTTTAAAAGTAGGCCATGTGCCTGACAGCATACTTTACCAACACCAAGTCTTCTAATGAATTAGGGCTTATTTGGAAAGTTTTTACATTTTATTTTATTTTATTTTATTAGTAATACATGTTTGCAGTGCATAAGGATTACATTCACCACAGGGAGTTGGTACAAGTACAACGTAATTTATTTGGTAAGATTTATGAATGGCAAGATAAAAATTCTCTTCTGTGTTTAAGTGATATTTTATACTTTATATCATATGCCTCAGATATCATCTATTACTCTAACTGATCTGCTTTTCTTAACTGAAATATAGGTTCATTAACTTGGAAAATACTGTGGCATGCTTCTCTTAAGTGTTTATTTCTGAATCTTCCTGGGTTAGAAGATGCTTATGGTTTGGGGTTGCCTTCTTTACTCACTGGGGTTTCTTAATGACTAAAGACACCGCCCCTGCAGCCAGGGTGCAGAGCGGGCCTGTGCTTAAATCTGGTGCACACACAGAGCTCTATTTTATCATTGCTGTGGTTTTGAAACAGGGTATTACTGTTGCCCTGTTTTCTTAGACTCAAGCATTCTTAATTAGTCTACTCACGGACAAGTGATTATATCACTTGATTGTATTGTTAATCTGTTTACTTCTCTTTGGAATTACTTTTATGGGCTTCCTGACCTTCAGAATTAAAATGACATCTCTTACTTGAAATTCTTTACAAAAACTTTATAGTGTCATGTAGTGTATAACTTTCAAGAAAATAAAAGTAAGTAACATGCTTATATTTATTGTAAAGGACAGAACTTTGTGATTATAAAATAGTGCTTATTCTGTATTTATACTTCAATCTATCTGATATTGTAAGGAAGTAATTGAAACAAAGCCTTAATTTTTTTTTCTTCATTGATTCTTTCCCTGACCTATTGGTTGACTTCAGATCTTTCTCTCTCTTTTCTTTCTTTCTTTCTTTCTTTCTTTCTTTCTTTCTTTCTTTCTTTCTTTCTTTCTTTCTTTCTTTCTTTGACATCTGTATTTCCTTCATTTTCTTTTCTGCAGTTTCACAGGTCATGATCTGAGGAGTAAAGGTAGACAAACATCATTCATTAAGAGACAAATGGAAAGGGTAGACAGTTTATAACTTTCCTGTTTGCTGTGTGTCTTAGAAAGCTACTGTAAACACTTTATTAAGTTTTGAGATTGAGTGATCAGGGTGAAGCAGTTTAAAAATTTTCTAGTGAAGCCATGAATTAAAAATACCAAATCTGTTCTGCTAGCTAAATTATATTAATTTGAAAAAAAAATCCCTTCTATGTTTTGAAATTCTAAGTCCTAACCATAGGTGTGCTTAGTAATTCTACTGAAAAGACAAATAAATAAATATTAACAGGGTTAATAAAGTATAATTCAGAACTGATTGTATTAAACAACAGAAATATAATTAGTAATCTTTGTAGACAAGTCAGGCACCAAAAAGTATGTTTTATGAGGTTATTTTTCATTTCTATTTTCTTATTTATAGGAAGTAATTATATTTTAGAAACCAACTTTTTTAGAAAATAAAACTCAGTACTTTAAGATTTAAAATTTAGCTCACAACAAATACGTGGCTTTTTCATAGTGATGCACAAGATAGAATCATGAACAGCTTATACTTCATCACTTTTTCTGGTTCTGGGAATTGAAGTGTCAGGGTCTTGGGTGTGCTGAACTGAGCCCAGTCCCCAGTTTGTGCTCCCTCCCTCTCTCTCTCCATCTCCCTCTTCCTACCTTTTTCTTCCTCCCTTCCTCTCTTCTTTCTGGAGGGAAAGTTCTTCCCCTGCCTCTGTGTAAAAATTCAGATCCATAATTTTACAGTTGTTTTTATTTAAGTTTGGAAAGCATTGTCAGCTCCATAATTAAAAGTGCCGTTTCAGTACGTTTCAGTCTCCACGCAAAGCTAAAACTCATCCTGTGGGTGGGAGGCCACTCACCAGTACCATACTCTCACCCCGCTGGCCCTCAGCCTGCTTTCCCTTCCGGCCTTTCTGTGGAGCTGTGTTCTCACTCTTTCTCCTCCTCCTCTTTCTCCCCTTCCCTCCTTGTCTCTGTCATTCCTTTTTCCCCTTGCTCTTCCCTCCTTGCAGGTATTCTCCCTATTAAGGTGGTACTTTGGGTAGAATTTTGTTTTTTTATTTATATTTATGGTGCTGGGGATGGAACCTTATGGTAATCACAGGGAAAGTTAGGTCCATCCGTCCGTCCTTCCTTCCTTCCTTCCTTCCTTCCTTCCTTCCGGTGCTGGGGAAAGAATAATTTTCTTTTAAAGCTATTTCAGCAGCTTTTTGAATTATAATTCACATCACATATGATTCATTTAAATTCAGCACTTACCTCCAGTATTTATTAGTATTCACACAGAGTTGTGCTAGCACTACTGCTGTCTAAATTTGAGGACCTCTGGTCCTCTGGGCAGGATCCTTCAGTGTTATCCTATCACCCTGTGTCCCCTCCTCTCCCGTCCCCTCCTGTGGAAGTGGAGCTCACTTCACCACCAACTGTACACTCTCCACCCTCCCTCTCGCCGCTGCCTCTGGGTGATCCCAGGAGTGTGTCAGGTAGCAGTCTGCTGTGTCACTCTGCCTCCAGGCAGCACCTATAAAGCCCTTCACAGCTCCCACTGAAGCTTCTTTCACTGGCCTGAGAGGAGAGGCAGGTTCCTTCCCACACCACTTCTGCTTTAGGGCAGACGTAGAAATTTCTGTAACTCTTCAAAGAAGCCCTTGTGCAATCTTCTCTTAATGTCTGTGTGTCATCTTGGGAGCTATCTAACCAGTTCTCAGATGAAACACTTTGGGAATTTGCTAGAGGGTAGTCTTTCTCACAGCCCATGTTGGTATTTGATTGCTCACAGGATCTTAATGTCTCTGTTGAAACTTCCAATCTATTGATGCTTCATGGAGGATAGTATAACACATCTCTTAGAAAAATGCAGCTTCTGTTTTTTCCGTTTAATAATGTGCCATTATTATAATAAAGTACATAAAAACCTAGAGATTGTGGGTGTAGGTAGGTCTAAATGAATAATCAAAGCAACATCTTATATCTTCCTTTTAAGTATCACATTATGCTTGTAAGTACAGTAACCTGTCAGAGACAGACTTTAAACATAAAATATTAGAGTCAGCATTGGAAAAAATAAAAGAACAGGTGGCCTCTCCTAATTGGAATTGTTTCTGTTCAGTCTGGATTTACTACCATAAATGTAAATTTTAAAAATGCTAGCTTTTCCTCTTAGTTGAGTAAACAATGACTTTTGCCGAAATGAGATGTTTTTATAGGTTAATTTTTAAATTTAAGAACTTAGTTGTAGAAAAGAAGTATAATATATGTGTTCAATTACTTCTAATTTCCAATACCAACTGTTTCTGTATACAACTAGATATGCATTATATATTATGTTTACATTAGTTTGAGCTGATTGATCATTATAAAAATTTTCTTTTTCAGGTATGTCAATTCAGAAAAATTTCTATAAAGAATTTTGAGTAGCAACATTTTCCTCTTGCAAAATAAGAATAAGATTACTGAACCCAATAGAAAAATCTTAAATTTTATCAGTATGTAACTTTAAGCAACTTTTCTCATTGCTGAGACAAAATACTCGACCCCCAAAGTTAGGAGAGGTTAATTGGCTCACAGTTCATAGAAGTTTCAGTCCATTATCCGCTGGCTGCATGGCAGGGCAGCATCACAGTGGAGAAACAGCTCCCAGTGGGCAAAAGGTACTAAGGATCCAAGGAGCGACCCCTGCTGTTTCTATCCCTTATGTCTTACCCAGGCTACCAAGGGCGGGGGGCACTCACACCTTTCCTTAATATTGGGGCCCTTGATCCTAGCATTGCACTATGAATCAATCAGTCCAGAGTATCACCCATTCTGGATTCAGGCCCTTGTGAAAAAGCCCCATCTATGACTGCAGGGCGGCTTTGTGGAGACATCTGGACACTGCCGTAACATCGGAAAAATCAATCCTGTAGAAATATCCCGAGATACTTTTCTGACCTTACCAATTCAGCATCTCTGGAGTTTCAGGTTATAAAGCATGTTGCATTGCCTCCTATCATAGCCACAATAGCATCATCATCATCATTATTCCCAACTCACAGATGAGAAGCAGGTTTACAGCGAAGTGACTGCCAGGAGCAGATGGTGACTGGACAGCCAAGTTGGGCCTAGAAATAGTTAATTCCATTTTTTGCAAAATTTATATACACACACATACGGAAGAAATGTGTTGCATATTTCTCCAGCTTGCTCTGTGATAGCTGTAAGGTCTCCTCTCTTTTCTGTTATGTATCTGGAAGGCATGGAGTGAAATGGGGCTGGATTCTGAAAGGCCTGTTGTCTGGCTGCTTTGCCTTCATCTCCTTTAACCTGGTGCTTCCTACCTCTCTTGCCGTCCTCACACTATTCCGCAGTTCCCGCTCTGAGGTTGACCCTGCCAGTGTAGAGCAAATGAAACAGTTTTTAAGAAGTTTTTCTTCAAATTTCTTTGCTTTTTTTCTCTCTCTCTTTTTTTTTTTTTTAATGAGACAGAGTCTCCCCGTGTTGCCAGGCTGGCCTCCTGTGCTCAATTGATCGTCTTGCTTCAGCCTCCCAGGTAGCTGGGACTATAGGCACTCAGTACTACTCATAGCTTCTTTCACAATTGATGAGTTTAAACACTAGGATCATGTTTAGACTCAGTGGTATTGGGAAGTGGGTAGATAGTGGCTTGTCATCGGTCGTCACTGAGTAGCTAACACACAGACATCTGCTTCCTTTGTTCCAGTTAATATGCATGTGTCACTAGCTGAGGCCCTGGAGGTTCGGGGCGGACCACTGCAGGAGGAAGAAATATGGGCTGTACTAAACCAGAGTGCCGAAAGTCTCCAAGAATTATTCAGAAAAGGTAAGCTATTGTAATCTTTAAAAAGTTTTATTTTGTGTGTTGAAGTGCTGAGAGTAGATGTCTGTTTTGATGTTCTCGTGCTTTCGACAGAGCATGGGAAGGAGAACTTCATCTTGTCTCTTGAGAGCGCTGACAGTGCTCTGATTCTGCATGCCTGGCACTGGGAATGCAGTGCATAGCCAAACAAAACCCACCCTTGCCTGTAGAAGGGGCTTAGACTCCAGTGTAAAACATAACTATTAAAATATTTAAACATTGTAAAAATTACAAGCATGACAGGCTAACGAGGGGAGGTTCAGTGACTAGGAGAGTAGGCCAAAGGTGATATGACTTGATCACAAGGAGGAAAAAGGAGGGCTTCCCTTCGCGAATAGTCCCTGTACTGAGATCTGGAAGGAAGGTCCAAGTTAGCCAGGTGAGAGGGAGGGGAAATTCTGGCAAAGGGAATGACACGTGCCCCCATTACCCAGCATTAGATAATTAGGCTGAATTAGTGCTGTAATGTGGTGCTTCCTGATACGTGGTCACTGGGTCCAAATGGCCATGTGAAAAATGAGTCGGTCACTTGGTTTTCTAAAACCGTTTGAGGTCATGCTGAAAAGCTCCATCTGAAGATGGTGTTTTTCGTTCACATCATATGCCCAACACCTAGGTAGAATAGTAGGTAAATAAAACCGAGTTTCACTTAGTGGGAAAAAAAATCAGTCTTTAAACTAAAAGAGTATAAGTACCTTAGAAACCGTAAACACGGCAGAAGTAGGTGGGCACCGAGGGTGATGGTGGTCTTCAGAGGGCGGGACCTGGAGCAGCAGCACTGGCATCATCCCTAAACTTCCTGACAGGCAGATGCCTCGCCCCACATAGTGACCCACGGAAGAAACTCGGCCCCAGGCCTGGCCACTCGTTTCACAGCCCGTCACAGACCTTCTGCCGTATGCTGCAGTTGAGCGCCAGCAGTTATGCAGACCTGCTGGAAAGGGGTAGGGAGAGCTGCAGGCCGCGTACAGGAAAGTCAACAGCTTGACATTTGGGGACAGGTGGAAAAGCTTCATTAGGTCCTGTTGTTTTCAAATCCAGGGACAGAAACCTGAGCAAACAGTGTTAGGGCCACCCGTTACTGTTTCTTCCTCAGGTGTGTAAAGATCTTTGATTAGAATCGGGATTAATCTGAAGAAAACGTATGGTTTTTATCTGAAATCACTCACCAAAAATCTGGGTATCTTAAGAAAGCTCTACTGCTGTGCTTGCTTCATTTTAATTTTTCAGAAAATTCTGAAGTTTAGGTACTCTTAAAAAATAGACCAGTTAGCCACACTCTGAACGTGTTGTTGAAGAAAACTGTGTTGGTGGCATTACTCAATTAGCAGTTAACAATAGACAGTGCATATTTAAGAAACATCTGGGGCTGGGGGTACAGCTCAGCCGCAAAAGCGCCTGCCTGGCAAGCACAAGGTCCTGAGTTTGATTCCCAGTACCAAAATAATAAAACAAGATAAGATAAAATAAGAAACATCTACTTGTGTGTTATAATGTGAAAGATCCAAATAAGTGGAAGGTGTCACGATTACCATTAAGGGGTCTATTCATATCAAAAAGAAATAGTTGAATAGTGATTTCAGATAAAAAAGAATAGTTGAATGTGAAAAGTTTCCCACTTCAAAACAGTATGCCAAATGAAGGACAGAGGCGAGCACTACAGATGTTCAGAGGAGGGAGAGGATCCCTCTTTTATTACACTGAGGGCAGAGGCACCGCCCAGGCCATGACTGACAGAATATAAAGTGTCTTGTATCCTGTTAAGTACAGAAGTGTGTCCTTTTCAAATTTCATAAGATGGTAGAGATTGACTGTCTGAATTTACACTTCTTGTCATTGAGAGGCAGTTATTACACAATGTACTGGCACATTATGATAAAGAAATGTACTGGATGTGTTATAAAATTAATTGTGAGGCAACTGTGTGTTAATTCTGCCCAGTAGCAGCTGGTTACTCTACAACCCCCCAGTCTAATTCATGGAATGATTATCAGTAATACAAAAAAGTTAATTTGGCTACTTTGGCGGTTGAGAGCATATCAGTTGTTATGATTGCTAATTGAATTTCTGTTTATTTGGAGAAAACAAATATTTGGTTTATTTGAAACTTCTGATTTTTCTTTCATTTCGTAATGTAATGGTCATTTTACTACAAATTTTTTTCTGGAGTCTTACTAAAAAGCTGAAATAAAATTATTTACTATTAGTTTGTTATTTTTCGGTGAATTATATTTGCCTTTATTCTCTAGTGGACGCTTAGTGAAGAACAATGAGAAAGTTATGGGGAGCAGGTAACCTGAAGTGACCCCCATGAAGTTTGTTTTCCTAAATGGGTCAGCCTATCTCAGTTTTCTTTGTTTGCTTTGTTTTGGTTCTTGTCTGTGTCTTTAATTTCATTTGTTGCTCTATCTTATTCAGTATATGCAAACATGTTGTTGATACTCCTATAATAAAAATGTGGAAGTAAGCATTTAGCAAAATTCAAGGATATGATGTATTTCTTCATGTTTTTGAGCCTCCCAGAAATTTAAGGCTTTCTGCATTTTTAGAACAAAATCTTAGTGATTACTATTTATAGAGTAATAGTATCCAAGAGTCTTCTTTATTTGAAGGAAACAGCCATCTTAAATGTTTTTCTTCATAGGAGGAAAAATATAAAACTTCAGAAACGTGCATTCCCATACACTTCATGATGGTGATGGTGATAGTTGATTCGTTTTGTTTTACATTTAGTTTTATTAATATGTGCAATCTATATGATTATTGCTTAGAATTTTTTGAGATTCATGTGTTTGTTTATTTGTGATACTGAGGATTGAATCCAGGGTCTCACACATGCTCGGCAAGCGCTCTACCACTGAGTACATCACAAGTTCTTTTTATTTTTATTTTGAGACAGGATCTTACAAAGTTTCCTAGGCTGGTCTTGAACTTAGTATACCCCTGTCTCAGCCTCCTTAGTAATTTAAGATTACAGGCATGTACCACCGTACCTGGTTTTTCTTGTGGTTTTATATATGGCCCGTATGTCATTATTCTATGGTCATTTGAAAAGGTTGTGTGCTTTCTATCTGTAGGCTGTGACTTAGATTTGTTAATGTTTGTGATTTTAATTTTTTAAAATAAATTCTCTTTACTTGAATACTTAATCTGTAAAAAATGTTTGCACTGTGATAGTGTTTCTGTCTTCTAAGTTCTTCTGTCTTCTTACCTCTCTGTACTTACTTTGTGTTGCTTTGTTTGAGAAGTCTAATAGTTAGTGACTAATGTAAGTGGATCTTTTCACTCCATTACTCTTAGCGCTACATTTTCTCTAGTCTGGTTTTGTACGTGTGTATGTGTTTGGTTTTTGTTTGTTTTGTTTTGTACTCAGCTACAACACTAGCACTTTTTACATTTTTTGCTTTGAGACAGAGTATCACTAAATTGCCCAGCCTGGCCTAAACCTGTAACCCTTCTGCCTCAGGCTGCCAGAGTGCTGGGATTACAGGCCACGGCAC
Source organism: Hydrochoerus hydrochaeris (assembly GCA_004027455.1). Lineage (NCBI taxonomy): Eukaryota > Metazoa > Chordata > Mammalia > Rodentia > Hydrochaeridae > Hydrochoerus > Hydrochoerus hydrochaeris. The sequence goes on from PVLA01002424.1 coordinate 102,004, forward strand.
CGCCTAGATTCCGGTTTGTTCTCAATATTGCCTTGGGATACTTCTGTTTGCCATTTGTCTAGAGCAGTGGTGGCAAACTGACGGCACACGCGTTTGTGTTTAAGAGAAAAGATGTTAATGTATGAATTGTTTTTCCTAAACAGTTCAGGTGTAATTGCAGTGTTGACACTTGGTGATAAATAAGTGGGCTTGAGGTTGCAGGTTAGGCTCTCACCCCCAATGTCCTCACTGATCCAGAATGTCTTTCTTTCTCTATTTCCATGTGCTCCACTTTGTAATTTAGATATCTTTATAAATAATAGGTAGCTGGATTTTACTTTTTTACTTATCTCAGGAGTTGCACTTTTGTAAAAATTTAAATGTAGTCATTGAAATAAAAGTTCTGGAGAATTAGTTAAAACTCTTACTATATGTATTATGCTTCCTAATTACATGCTTCTCTATTTTATTAATTGATTATATTCTTAGTCAATATTTCTGTGACCGTGTGTGTGTGTGTGTGTGCGCGCGCTTTTAGTCATGGTGGTGGGTTTGTTTGCTTGTTTTCCCATCAGCAGTCAGTTCTTCAACCAGAAACCAGCTGGGTGCCCTCCAGGTCAGTTCTGTTCACAGCTTGAGGCCTCAGAGCCATGGAACTTCCCTGAACTTCAGACTTCAAGTTCCAGGCTGTTTCACCTGTGCTTCCGGCTTACTAGCTACGACTGGGGCTCAGTTAATTGGCTAGAGAAGCTCCTGAAACGCAGGGAAACACACTTGCCAGATAATTATAAAGGGTGTTGCAAAGGATGCAGCTGAGCAGTGTGTGGGAAAGGGCATGGAGCGCACATGCTCATCTCAGTGCACTGCCCTCTGGAAACGGCCACTGTCTGGAAGCTCTGCAAGCCCAAGTGTTGGCTGTTGTAAGGAAGCTTTGTGATGCAGGCATGACTGACTACATTGCTGACCACTGCTGGTCAGCTTACCTTCCTGCCCTTCTTTCTCTCCCCAAGGCAAAGTAGATAACTGAGAGAAAAGTACTTGCAGGACTAATACTGCTACCTACAGTCTAGACCACCGTGGTGACTCCAAGCCTGGGGGTGGGGGTGTGATGTTGTGAAAGATACATGCATTTGGTCTTTATTCGTGTTCCCTGGCATACAACTTACAAAATCCTTGGAATCTCCAGAGCAGTGTCTTTGTGTATGAATGATTTAAGTGGCGGTGCCTTGATAGCTTCAGGATGGGAAGTTGTCACAGGAAGGGTCAATCCAGGATCAGATGGTCGGCACCTTTCAGCCTCATCTCTCCACCTCTAGGGAGAGGAGAGGGGTTGAAGGTTAAGTTGATCGCCGGTGGCCATCGTAGTCATCACTCTTGTCTAATGAGGTTTCCGAATAGCTGGAGGTGGAGCTTCCTGGAGGCTGATCTGCCTGGAGAGAGCACGGAAACTTTACACTCCTTGCTGCATACCCTGCACTGTGCATCTTGTCCATCTTTGTTTCTGTGTCTTTTGTAATGTTCTTTATAGCCTGTCACTGTTAAATAAGGAGTTTCCCTGGTTATGCTACTCCAGTTAAGCTGGTCTGAGGGAGAGGCAGAGGGAATTTTAATCTGCAACCCACCAGTCAGAATACTGGTGGCACCCTGTTGCCTTCCATTTGTGTCTGAGGCGGGAGCAGTCCACACACCCATAGGATCAGAGCTGAGTTGGATTAGTGGATACCAGTTTGGTGTTCAGTGCATAATCCTTTACTTGCTTGGTGTGTGTGTGTGTGGGGGGGGGATGCACTCCTATGGTCACAGAAGCGTGTTGTAAAAGCATACCAGGGAGAAACTGAGTGTCTCTTTCTCTATTTCAGAATACACATTTAAGATTTTTCTGTGTCATTAGATGAACTCATGTCGATGGTCAGTAGGCCTAGATAATGAAAAACATTCTCTGACCTTTTCTGGATAATCTTTACAAATGAGAGAATTGCTACCTTGAAAACTTGGCTTACAGTTCTATAGATTGTTCCAAACTGTAAATTATTTTAGTTGTTGTTGAGCTGTTGCCCTTTGCAGAAAGAAGACAGCTGTTTTGAATCTAGGGGAATCAGATGGTAGAGTGGTTGATAGCACTCACCCTTGCTCAGGGCAAGATTTAAGGGAATCGTGAGTCCTTTATATGCAATCCTTTTCTGGCTCCTTGTTTAATAAAATAATAAAATGAGTAGTCTAAATAGTTAAAAAGTTGATGGAATAGTGTTATGTTATAGAGACATACTAAAAATATACAAGATATATTGTCAAAATAAAAACATTTAAAGGAATACCAGAAAACTGTGTGGATATATATCTTTAGATATATATCTTTGACTGTATTTCTTCCTAAAGTCTTGCCTATTATATACGTAAATGAAAACAGCATTACTACAGGTATCTGGAGCAATGCTTCTCATTCCTTAAATGTTAGAAGTCACAGTCTATAGATACTTCTAAAAAATCTTACAAATGAATGATCTATGTTACCAGGAAATTCAATGAACTATTAAATTTGTATATAAAATTGCTTTTATTATATAAATATATTCAAGGAAAAATCCCTTGATATTGAAAGAAAAAAATTAGATGAAATGCCTACATAAATTTAGTAAAAGGTGAAAGATTTATATGATCTAAAGAGAAACCAAGGTATTGCCTACATAAATTTAGAACCATCCTTCATATATTTAAGGAGTCAAACTCTTAAGAGCAGGATATAGGTTAATTGATTTGGTCTAATCATTTTAGAGATAGAAAGAAACAAGGTCATTTGTAAGTATATGTATGGAACAGAAATACTGTAACTTTTAAAGCAAGTCATTACAGCAGTACCTATTTAGAGCTACAAAAAGACTGCACGTGTGCATAGCAACAAAGCTTAGAAGTTGATAGGACTTCTATGAGCTTAGTAGTAGGGTATTTGAAAAACATTATAGGGGGACTCTGCTCTAGATTTTACAGATATTAAAATAATGAGTGGAAATTATGAACAAAGTTAGTTGAAATATTTAACAGTTTACAAGAAATGGACACTTCAGAGGATAACAATTACTAGAACTCATTCAATAAAAATAAACAACCTAGCTGGATGTGGTGGCACACACCTGTAATGCCAGCACTCACAAGGCTGAGGCAGAAGGATCCTTGTGAGTTCAAGGCCAGCCTGCACTACATAGTGAGACTATCTTAAAAATCAATAAATAAAACAAAAAAACCCTGATTTATATTATATCTTTTACGATGATTACATTTAGAATTAAAAAGATTTCACAAAGAAAACTTCAGATCCATTTCACTTCACTGGGGAATTCTATTGAAAATGTAAGGAAAGAATAATATCAATTCTATATAAATCCTTGTATAAAATTGCAGAGGAAAGTATACTTCCCAACTCATGAGGGTAGCAGTACAGTACTGTATGAAAAGCAGTGAATGTATTAGAGAAAAAGCTACTGACCAATGTACCTTATAAACAAAGATGCAAAATTTCATAGAAAAATTATAAAAATCGTAATATATCATGATCAGATGTATCCTAGGAGTGCGAGGGCAAGTTTTGCCTTAACATTTGCAAATTAGTATCATCAGCATATTAATACACTACAAAGAAAAAGCAAATAATCATCTCAAGAGATACAGAAAAACACTTGTTAAAATCCAGCATCCTCTCCTGATTTCAAACACACACACACACACACCTCGGAATGAGGAATAAAAAAGAGATGGCTCAACCTGAGGACATCTAAACACCCTGCAGCTAATGTCACACAATTAACAGTCAAGTTGAAAATTTTAGATGCCTTGTAAAAATAGTGTGAAAGAAAGAAAGAAAGAAAAGAAAAGGGAAAGGAAAGGAAAAGAAAAGGAGCGAACTGTAAGTCTGGGCATGGTAATACACACCTGTGATCCCAGCTGCTTGCAAGGTTGGGAAAGGAGAGTTGCCACTGGGACGAGCCCTGGCAATTTTAACTTTGTCTCAAATTTTAAGAGGCAAAGCGCGTAACTCCGTGCTTCCTGAACCAATTGGCTACTGTGCTGGAAAAAAAATTTTTAAATATGAAAAAAATAAGAGTGAATCAGAAAAGATGTGGAGACCTACATAACGGAAACAAAAGGCAATGCTGAGAAAAGCTGAAGGTCTAAATACCTGGAGCTCTGAACTGTGTTCTGGGATCAGAAGACAGTATTATTCACATACCAGTTTTCTCTAAATTGCTGGTCTCATCAGTCCCAATAGTCTTTACTTTTGTAGATACTGCTAAGTTTGCTCTAAAATTCACAGGGAGATTCAGTGTAATTGGGGAATGTCACACAGCTTTAAAAAGGAAGGTTTGAAGGCTCACACTAACTATTTCACTTCAGGCCTTTTAACTCTGCAGAGATCCAAATGTACAGATAGATCAGTGAAACATAGTAGAGTCCAGAAATAAGCCCACACCCTGAGCCTGAAATTGACTTCCTGGGATATTTTTAAATCCTTTGTAAGAGATACAGAGCATTTTTATGGATTAAAAGATTTTGAGTAAATCTTTGTATCCAAGCTTTAGGAGACCAGGTCCCAACTCCTCCCTTTTTATTGCATTCCTCATTATCTGCAGTCTTAATTTTGTTGATTAACAGGGTGTATCAGTTGTTTCTGTCATGCTGCATCTTGCCTTGCATTTCTAAGACCAGAAGTAACAGGTCTCTCGAGTTAAATGTGTTTGAACTTGATAAAATTAACCCATTTGTCCCCTCAAAACAAACTATAAAATATGAAATTAAATTTAATATCTGGCATTGTTAAAAGAAATAATATAGATGCTCTAACAAGTGAAAGAAACACTCCTAATGAACAGTACCTTCCTACATACACACAGTACCCTGTGTCTTACTGTGAAATTATTTTTATTTTAGATGTTCTAAACAAATATTTTTATAAATTTAAAGATTTATGCATGTAGAGGGGAAAGTTGCTAAGGTCATAATCTTTGGTTCCATCCTTGGTGATCTTGTATTTTAATTTTTATACCTAGGGGAACTTTTTAATGTTGAGGCATAATCATACAGTAAACAGCAATGTTCTTAACTGTACATCCTGATGAAATTTGTGAATGTGTGAATACTCTCCAGTAACTGCCACTCAGATCAAGACATAGAATATTTCTAGTACCCAGAGGCTCCCTCAGCCTCCTCCTTAGTCATTCTTTGGTCACGAGGTAGGGGTCGGTGTAAATCACTGCTATGACAGAGACTTAGACAAGTTTGCCTAGATCTGAACACCATACAAAAACAATCGTACAATTCCTTTATGTCTGATGTCTTTTATTCAGCATTCCAGTTTTAGAATTTTTTCCTATAGTTTTAATCAACTTATATTTCCATATTCCAGTATTATTCTGGTCAGGTGACAATTTCAAATACATTGTAAAAATTGACTGTGGGATTGATTCACATTATATAACCAAGGCTTTAAAAAGTGTTTTATAATTTTTAACATTTTTTTCTGAAATATAGAAATTTAAAAGGATGTATGCCTTGTATCATTTAGTTAAGATTTTTTATTTTCTAAATATTTCTTTAAACAAATGAACTATTCATTTATTTTACAAATGATTATTCATTCAAATAATCCTCTTTTTTCTTTTAGAGGAGAAGATCTTCCTAGTGTAAGCAGGGGGGATGATACCTGAAGAGTAGCAGGAAATAAATGTCATCAGGAATCAGAAAAATATTTTTCCTATGTGGAATCATGTCACAAGATGGTTCTCTCTAGAAAAATGTATATTTTTTTCTTTGGAAATTGAAAATCTTCGTTGACATTTTATATAATTCTCCAAAAATGAAGTCAATAACAGACTCCTCCCCCCAATTAAGATTATTGGGGTTTTTTGATATTAGCATAAATTTCAGGTCCTTGAAAGGAAAATGAAATCACAAGATTCATCTTTAGATCTTTTAATTTTCCCCTCTGGTTGTTTCTATGGGGATAGGAGAGATGGAAGAGCAGGCCTCTTTAGCCTGACACTGTATCTGCACTGTGGGGAGATTTCTCTTGCTTTGTCCCAAACTTATTTACATGGTTAATTGTCTCTATTATACAGCTTGAGTGGTAAATGACCTGCAGAAGCTATTGTGAAGTCATCAGGTGACAGTGGAAATGCCAGCATTTTGAGAGGATTAGCACTTTGTTCCAACATTGCTTAGACAAAATTGTTAAAAGCTGAGGCCTAGTGACTTTCCCATCCCTGGGATAGAATACCTGATGCCTGCAATTTAAAGGAGGAGGGTTTGTTTGGCTCAGTTTTAGAGAGTTCAGCCCATAATTATCTGGCTCCCAGGCAGAAAAGGCATGGTGGGAAGGGCCCTGCAGAAGAAGACTGTCTCATCGAAGGCAGCCGTGAAGCAGAGATTAAAGAGAGGGCCTGGGGTGAGGGTACACCCTTCCAGGTTATCCCCACTCACCCCACCTCCACCCTGGCTCCCCTCCCACCAGCACAGTCAGTATGTGGCTCCTGATCCACTCACTTCCATGTCCACTTCTGAACTCAGGAGACTTGGGAGGTCATTTTAGATCTAAACCATCATGACAACCAGTGAAATTAAGTTTTAAAACAGACTTTGTCATTTGTGGTTAATATTTTTGTAACTGCTTAGATAGGATGGTCAAACGAGATGTCTGTTGTACTTTAGAAAGAAACCATGTTCAAGCATATTCTTTTTTTAAAATGTCTGCAGTCTGTGTGGTGTAGTCTTACTCTCAAAGTTTGGATGGGACCTTTGCTTGGTACTGTTGTGCTTGGTGACGCATGCATTCATGTGTCAGGTGACGGGAGGAGCTCCAGGGTGCTCAGCCTACAGCTTGAGCGGGCACAACATAGATATTTACTGGATTTATAAAAAGCATTTGTGAGTAAATATAATGTATGAGAAGTTCATTTGTAGTTTTTTCCTTAAGAATCAGGTAGAAAAAGCTAAATAAAGATGATGTTATTAGGTGATGTAGGGAGGAAATCATTCTTCCCTGTGGTTAGCTTCATAGCTGAGTCCCCTGTAACAAGATAACAGGAGAAAAGCACAAAAATTTATTTTTAGTGACATAGGCTTCATGCAGTGAAGACTCAAAGAAACAGGCAAACCTATGAATGTATTTTATTTTGTTTGTAGTGCTAGGGGTTGTACCCAAAAGCTTGTGTTGTACCTATTTTAAGCATGAGTTCTGCCACTGAGCTATGCCCCTACCCCAACCCATGTGCTTTTTTGTGCCGGATTCTGCGGAGAAGTGGATAGTCATGGACAAGTAGGATAGTAGAGTTGGATGTAATGGGAAGGCTCATTTGGGTTCCCTCAGTATCTTCAGAGGTAAGGGCGGTCCTTCCCTCTAGTTACCAGGAGGAAACCTCTTGAGCGAGCATCTTATGACCTCTTTTTAAGGGAGAAGGTCAGAAGATCAGAAAAAAGGCGTCTGCTTCTGTAGTTTTCTCAAATGTTAGCGGCCGTATTTTGAAATAGCACATCTTGAATCCCATCATGGTAAGGCGTTTTATTTCTAAATGTCAGTATGCAGATGGGAGCTATTTGATCAGCCTCTCCCTTATAAACAGAGGAGAGCTGTTTATGTCTCATTCGTAGTCTAAAGTTATTTCTGGTAGTTGTTCTGCCTTTCTAATACAATGACGATGTTATAATAAAGTAGTTACTTTTTAACTGTATTTGCCTCACTTGTAGCTTTCTAAGCTGCAAAAAAGAGCTTTAAAAAAAAACACATGTGGAAGTATCTAGTCATATACTCCATCTTTTGATAAACTGATGAGTTGACTTAGGATCAGAGCAAGTATAAAAAGTCAAGAAGTCAGTTAACTGTATTATGATACTGTTTTTTTAATGATGCTATTTTTTTCTCACTTAGGTTTTTAAAAATTTTATTTTAAAGAGAAAAAACCAAAATGATACAGAATTTCAAAACAAGATAATAGGAGATTAACAGTGATTAATATATTGCATACTGTTATCTTCGGAGTAGTTGCTCATATTTAAGACAGGCATGTAAAATTGATCAAAGCAGTATAAGCACAAACCATTCTTTTCATTGAACTAAAAGAAGTTAGTAGTATAATTATCTTCACTATCTTTGTGTGTCTGTGTGTGTATGTATATATATATATATATTTTTTTTCTTTTCTTTCCCTTCCATTTTTATGCCCTTAAGTAAGAGCAGTGATTCTCCGTGTGTTGGGTAGATTGGTATGAACATCTGAATCTCTAGGAAGCTTTTAAAAGATACGTGAAGAACCTTGTGTCCCATCTCCAGAACTGACACAAAAGCTCCTCTGTGGCTTAAGACACAGAAGACCTGTGTGGTTTCCTAATGACCTCAAGTCCCCAAAGTTAAACACTTTGAAAGTATATTTGTTTCAATGTTCTGATTAAGGAAGCTGACACTTACTTTGAATTATACTTGAAAATATAACTAAGCAAGATTGCAGAAAGAGAATCAATCTAGAGTATCCTTTGGGTGAATAACATTGGTCAACCATTTAATGCATTATTTTTAGTAATAAAAACCACTTTGGTTTTACCCATGTAGTTTACCTGTATGTTATTTACAAGCTCAGATCTCACTCTTGTTTTGTTACCAGCTTGCTTAGTTCTGGAATTACTTCATGAATCCTGCAAGCACTTACCAGAACAAATTGCCAGAAGCTTGGCTAGTCAGAAGTCATTCTAAGATTCCATTGCTTATGGTAATGCAAGCAGCTTACATTTGGTTAGTCATTTACAAACAAAGAAAACGAAAGACAACATGTGTGTTTATGACTGTCATCATTGAGAAATAAAAACGGCTTTTTTCCTCCTATTTTAGTGAAGAAAAATTCATAAAATTAGTAAGTTTAGAGTGACAACTGTAGGTAGTTTTGTATTATCAAAATTCTGCAACTTCCTTTACAAACGTTTCCCAACCTGTAAGATAATACTATAGTGATAAGTGTATCCAAAAGGTATTTTTATTTAATCATTTTATACCTAAAGATAATGACTAGGTATAGTAAACATCAATTTGACAGGTATAGTTACTCAATAGGTACTAATTGGCTGGATAGTGAGCCTTAGACCACTGGTTCTAAATTGGGGATGTGAGCTAAGAATAACATCATGAATAGAAGAAATATTACCCCAAGGAACTCATTACAATCAAAAAAGAATAATATTTTAGGGTGCTTTGTACTCAAATGATCTATGATTTAAATATGATTTCTAGGTAAGAGGTGCAAAGAAATCTTAAACTTAAGAGCAGTTTCGGAATTTGACCAGTTACTCTGAAACTGCATCCTTGACATGAGCATTGCACACCTTGTCTTCCTAGAAGGGACACTGAGGGTGTGAGAGAATTAATTTTGAGCAGTGGTTTTTCTCAGATGTCTACATCTTTCCTTAGCAGTCTATACTTGCTGTCTTAGGGAGAAGTTTTATTACATAGTGATAGTGTAACATTTCTAAGGGCTTTATTAATTCTCATAGTGACCTTATCTGTGAGGTTTGAAAATAAACCAACTAGATTTACAGATCAGTAAATTCAGGAACAGAGACTAAGTATTGAAGATCACAGCTGTAAACGAAATGCAAACCTGGAATTGAAACTGACAGCTTATGTCTTAGTCTGTGCTCCTTATATTATACTCACTGTCTTTCTTAGCTAAGTGAGACTACATACTAAATTAATGAAGTCAGATATTTAAAAAAGAATGAACTGGAGCTGACAGTTTCTCTGACAACTTTGCAGATCTCCTAGATGAGCTTAGAGATTTGTGTAATTAGCAAGGTCTGGGATCTACTAACCCCAAATAAAAACTCTTGAGAACCAAAACCTGTGGGAGCTTATTAAGTGCTGTTGAGTAATTGGCTATAGCAAGAAAACTTACATGATATAAAATGACTTTGGAAGGCTGTCACCGTCAATCTGCATTATTGTAGACATCAATTTGCACAACTTATTTTTTAAAGTGATTGCTGTTTTATCATTTTTCATATTAGAACAAGTAATTTTTTTAAACAGTAGCAAAACTTAGGAAGAATTAATGTATTTTCAATTTATAACCAATCTGTGGCATATACCAAAATTTCAGTGAATTTTAAATAATTTATAGCAAAACTTTACTATCAAGAAAATGTTGAAATGTAGCAGAACTCTTCTAATCATTTTTATCTCTGCATTTATGTTCTGTCAGATGGCTGACTTAATAATGCATATATTTTAATGCATATATAAACTGAAGTTTTGAGAAAATTCCGTGTTATGGAGTGAGTTCATCAAATCTTTCTGCATATATTTTTTGTCAAGCTCCTTATTAGAACACATAAAATACAAGGACTGCATTTTCTTTACCTGAATAGGCAAGGTTTTTCAGATCAAATGATACATTGTTCTAAGTCTGTAGATAATCTTGGATACTTTTCATTACTGTTCCCTTAACCTTGTTTTTTTTTTTTTTTTAATCTTTCTGTGATCATTTTCCTGATTTTTATGCTGTATGTGGAAAAGAGGAAATTAAAGGGGGAATGTAAAAGAAATGACAAGGGCCCTCAGGAAAAGAAAGTTAAGTGTTAAGTGACACATGAATTTTAAGTTTAAGAGAACATTGGAAAGAAGCTTTAAGATGTTTCTTTGCTTATCAAATTTCTGTTTACTTTTTAACTTTGCCTCTGGCTTCTTAAAACTGTTGAGGCAACTTTTTTCTGTGGAATCTTGGTTAGAAATCTCTAAATAGAAGCACTTGACTACTGGAATCAGTTCATATCAGATTTTCTTTTTCATAATTACAGCATTCTTCAGCGTAGTCAGCATACAACTAAAACATGGGCTATAAAATTATAAGCTTCTGGAATCTCATTTTAGAGTATTCTCTTGTTAGCATTCTTTGAAGGATTTTGAAAACATTTGCTTTAAATTCTTTCCTTTGTTGTCAAGAAGGGTGAATTAAAGACTACTTCTAACCACAAGGCTAAATCCCCTCACTTGAGGCCAGGGGTTTAGCTCAGCAGCACAGTGCTTGCCTGGCAAGGGCAATGTCATGAGTTTGACCCCCAGTACCTAAACAAATAAATAAATCCCTCACTTGTAGGTTTGCATAACCCTTTGCAGTTATTTAGAAATGAGTTTTGTGGCTTGACTATATTTTTCTCAAGAACCCAATACTTAAGTGTCATGTGTGTTTTGGAAATTTGACAGCAACATAGTTTGTGGTCACAGTTGCTTTAGCTGTTACAAGATGTTTAAAAATCACTTTTGAAAACACTGTTGTCATTTCTCTGTATATATTTTTTAAAAAGTGAAATTATGATCCACCTTGGTTTCTGTTTCTGAGTGTTCTCTGCCATTCTGCTGTCCAAAATGTTTGTATTCTTTGCCCAGACTTAGTCATTTTCTGACCACACGTGCATGCCTTCGCTTTGGCATGTGTCTTCTTGGAATCTTACTCTTCTTAACCATGGTCAGATGTTCTGCTTTTAAAGAGCCACATGTATTTTCTTCCCCCCCTCCCCCCCCGCCAGGGAAATAGGGAAGGGGAAGGGCAGAAAAGGAGGGAAGGCTGGGTAGGAAAGAGAGGGGAGGGAAAGGGAAAGGAAAGAAGGGAGGGGAAGGAAGAGGGAGAGAGGAAAGGAGGAAGAGAGACGGTTTTTTATGTATTGTTTTTGAAGCAGTTTTGCTGTCCTTGAAACTCCCTTTTATATTGTCTGTTTCTTAGATACTTTATATCTTGAGTATAATTATGTACATATTTTACCTCCCTAGTAGTACCTTTTGAACTCCATTAACAAATGACCTATAATGTTGAAAAGATTGGTAATATATATAATGCTAATATTTAAAAACATTATATTTGTTAAATTTCAGTAAAAACAAAAATGTGTAAAGCAAAAACTTAAAAATACAGTTTTGAAAGAGGAGTAACAGTTTTACTGGCATTGGTTATACTGGTAAGTGCATAAATCTCTTAATAATTTCAGAGTGTTAAGCAGTAATAGATTGCTTTCACTCCAGCAGTTTCTAGGTGATGCTACCATGTTAAAGAGGCACAGATTTGGTCCATGGCTAAGGTGAGACGAAAGGGTATAGCAAGCTCTTGTCTGAGTGGATGCCAGCATTCAGGATAGCAAGATAGGACACAGGATTTATATTCCTGGCTGGCATTAAGGCTTCTGAGTTAGCTGTGATCCCTAATAATTTATAACCCCAAAATGGTAGCAGGCATACCAAAAATCATAAAGATTGTCTCTAAAACAGGGATAGTCAAAAATTGTTCTTGAGAGTTACAATGCAAGCCTCTTAATTTAAGTTCAGGACTAAGTACTGTACTGGGAATCTGGACAGAAAGGCTAATAAAAATTAATTAAAATAGGAGGGTGGAGATTGGTGCTAGTGAATGAAAGAAGTATTAGAGGGAGTTATAACAACATGTTTTCCATGGATGCTTGTTATTGTAGCTACTCAAAGCGGAAAAAGACTGAGAAGGAAGTCTTTCTTTAAGTTTATACCCAAAGACTGTCCTAGATCTTTAATTCTCATCTATGTTAACTAACTTTATGGGTGAGCAAGTCACAGGACTTTAAATGCTATCTGTTAAACCAGTGACTCCCAAGAAGTATTTCCAGTTCTTGCTTCTATCCCACACTCCGAGTTCAGCTGTCTTCTTGACATCTCCACCTGAGTATCTACCAAGTACTGCGTGTGTGTGTGTGTGTGTGTGCGCGTGCGTGTGCGTGTGCACGTGTGTGTTACTACAGATCATACTGAGTGCTTTGTGCAGGCAGGCAAGGGCCTTGCCATGGAGCTACACCCCAGGTTCAGACTGCTCTCTCAAACTTCCTAAGTCAAAGTTAGGCCCTGTACCTCACCACTACTACCCGGCCTCACTCCAGATGCCCATCCTGACTGCAGTCTTCTTGGTCTGAGCTGTTGACTCTCCATTTCCCCAGTCCCTCAGAGCAAAACTTTGGTGTAATCTAGACTGCTCTTGTCTCCCCGCATATCCAGTCTGTCAGAAAACTGTCATTAGCCCTAAACTCCCCTTGGCACCCAGCAGGTTCTTACCCCTCTACCCTCACCCTGACCATCACCGTCACCACAGTCACACACTGTGGTTATCTGTTGTCATCATCTTGTGCCAGAGATTAGGGTTTGGGCCTTGTAATCCATCTCCTACTGTTTGTGGTCGTTAGTGGCTGATTTTAAACTGTTTTATCACATTTCAGATGAAATCTCAAGGTTTTGAATAGCATCTGCCTTGAGTAATACCACAGAAGCAGCTTAAAACAGAAAATGTGTAGAGCTGTTGTTAAAGACAACAGTATCCTGAGAATTCCCAGCACATTGGTCCATTGAAATACATTTTTCCATAGGACTTGTGAGCCATGGCTCAGCAATCTGATGCATGACTGCTAAAGGCTGAAACAACCATTGGACTGCAAGTCTGCATCAGCACTATGTAAGATGTGCAGACTGACTAAAACCTGTTTTCAAGCTAGGCATGGTGATCTATGCTTGTAATTATAGCTATTCAGGAAGCTAAGGCAGGAAGGTGGCAAACTCAAGGTCAGCCTGGGCAACATAGCAAGACCTTGTTTCAGAATAAATAGACTACCTGGGCGGGCATGGTGATGTATACCTATAATTCAGGAAGCAGAGGCAGGAGGATCCCTGTGAGTTTGAGAGCAGCCCAGGCTACTTCCTGAGTTCAGAGTCAGCCTAAACTACAGAGACTCTGTGTCCAAAAAAAAAAAAAAAAAATCTATCTATATATATCTATAGATAGATAGATAGATAGATAGATAGATAGATAGATAGATAGATAGATAGATAGGGAGAGAGACAGACAGACAGGGCTGGAGATGCTCTTCAGTGGTACAAGTGGTAGAGCATTTCCATAGCATATTCAAGGCTCTAGGTTCAATTTTTAGTACCACCAAGAGACAAAACAACAACAAAAAGAAAAACAAGTGCATTCAAGCATTTCCCGTGCCACACAGCTGTTAAAAATATTTATCTCATTCATAAATAGGGGAGTTTTAATCTTTAAAAGTAGAATAACTTCAGTCTTTTTTAAAGGCCGGGTGTGGTGGCACATGCCTGTAATCCCTATACTCAGGAGACTGAGGCAGGAAGATCACCGGGAATTCAAGGTCAGTTTATGCTCCATAGTGAGTTCACAGGACCAGCCTGAACCATATGGTGAGACCCTGTTTCAACAAACAGAACAGAACAGAACAAAACCAAACCAAACAGAAAGTTTTAAAATCAGATTCTAATTATCTTGACCATCAAAGAATGGACATTTGGTTCTAATAAAAGTTATTTTTAGTAAAACATAGGTAACTGTATACTTGATCAACAGTTCCTTGGGCTTGTGTCAATTTTCTGAGCTATATTAGGAGAGTGCATTACATTGAATAATATAATTGGCAGTCTCAGGCTTTCTGTAGTTGTTTCTTGAGCCCATAACCTAGTATACCTAGAAATTATCTTAAAACCTTTGTTAACTTTCTTTTAATGGGAGAACAAGGCTTAAAGTTTCTTCTAATTAGTCTGTTTTCTTGAACATAATGTATGGCTTTATTTTTTGAAATTGTCCTTCTGAAGTCTAAGGCATTAATTTTTAGAAAGTTCTTCTTAACTATTGAGCTGCTAAACACATATATATAATAAAACAAGAAATTAGGGCCAGGGACTTGGCTCAGTGACATAAGTGCCTGCCTGACAAGTGTGTAGTTGTAAGTTCAATCCCCGATACCAAAAAAAAAAAAAATTAAAAATAAAATAAGAAATTAAAAGAACCCACAGCTCACCTTGGTAGATAAACCAAGTCACCTAAAATTATAGTTAAGTAATCAGCAAATACAAAAGAAAATCCAAATTCCATGATTCAGATATGCAAAGGATATATTTTGACTGAAAAACAAAAAAACAACTTTCATAGTAGACCAATTCCAAATCTGAAGAATTCTCAAAAGAATTGATTCCTATCAGTTTAAGAACATTGTAGTTTAAGTGAGAGAATCTTAACCTTGAGTCTCTATAAATGAATCTGTGAACTTTAGGGCTTGTAAACAGTTTTATGTTTATGAGTGTGGTCCTTAAAAGAGAGACTATAGCTTTCACAAATTTTTCAAAGGAATACGATCTGAAAAAAATTTAAGATCTACTATTCCTTATCAATATCTGTCTGTCACTGTAACAAAATACTTGAATGAAGTTTCTTTCTTTTTTTTTTGGTACCGGGGATCAAACTCACAACCTTGCGCTTGCCAGGTAGGCACTTAAGCCACTGAGCTAAATCCCCAGTCCCTTGAATGAAGTTTCTTCTGAACAGTAATGGAAATGTTCTGTTTTTTATTTTGTCACAGTCATGTACGTTGTCACTGAAGCACAATATCAGATGCCCCCAACTTGAAGTTTAAGTTGGGCTCACATTTTTAATTCCTCTTTAGCCAGCTTCAGAGCAGAAACAGCTTGATAGGTGGCTCTGCAGAAGAAAGCTGTTCACATCATGGTGGCCAGGAAGCAGGGCAGGAGCGAGGAGCTGAGAAGGGAGACACAGCCTTCCAGGTCGCACCCTTAGCGAATCACCTCTTCCAGCCAGCCCCAGCTCCTCGCAGAAAGTGAGCTGTGATGCCTCTGTGACCCAGTTACCTTCCACAGGTGCCACCTCTAGAGCGTAATGGGTTTAGGGAGACATCAAGACACAAACTATAATAAATTTCTAGGAACTGCCGCCCAGATCAAGACGGTGTCAGTAACGCTAGCAGTTCTATTTCTATGAAACCTGCTTTCCTGGTAGCATGGTGATGCATTGTGTTGCGCTACTGTAAATACCTTTATCAGCAAGCCGAGGTAGGTACCTGTTGAAGTGATCTGTGGTCCTCTGATTGTAATGTTAAACAATATTTTTTTTCCTTTTTATTTGGTGCAATTGCAAACCAGTGAGCATAGCAGATCCTGCTGCCCTTGGCTTCATCATTTCTCCATGGTCTCTGCTGTTGCTGCCATCTGGTAGTGTATCATTTACAGATGAAAGCGTTTCCAATCAGGATCTTCGGGCATTCACTGCCCCAGAAGTTCTCCAAAGTCAGTCACTGACTTCGCTCTCAGATGTTGAAAAGGTAACTGTTAAATCTTTTTATTACTCTTCTTAGCTTATCTCAACCCCCTGAAAAAAGCCCATTGAATGTAAAGAGATCGTATATTCCAGGAATATTGTATTTACTTTTCTTAAGAAAATTCAAAATACTTCTATAAAAGCTTATGGATATGAGAAAAATACCTTAAAAGTGAGCCATTACTAATTAATGTTTGTGCATATGAAATACATACTTTGTATAAAGCTGCTCATTGGGGAAATACAAACATAACTAGAGAGTAAACCCTGATTATTATGTATAGAACAATCTATAATATATATCTATTATATATACATATAAAAGATGTATCTATAATATATGGCAGGTTGAAAAAATACTGTGTAAAGGGATAATGTTTTGAGAATATGCAAAGGGCACAATTAATTTTTAGCATAGAACAGTTTCACAGACATGGTAGCATTTCACTTACCCAAGTTCTACTTGTTCTGCATACCCTAAGAATAAGTAGAATTTATTTAAGTGTAAATTCCTAGAAAAGACATTCCACTCAGGATTACAGTGACAAGAGGCAGCAGGTTGTCCACTGTGGATGGGAATGGCTGACCAGACCAGCTGGGGTGGAGCGTAACTGTCTAACACTGTAGTTAAAGAAACAGAGACTGCCAAGGGTTTAGCCAGCAGCATGAGCGGCCTGCCTGGCAAACACAAGGTTGTGAGTTCAATCCCTGGTACAAAAAAGCAAAAACAAAAAAACAACAAAACAAGAAAGAAAGAAACAGAGGCTGGGGTCAACATGAAGGAGATTTTAAATGCCAGAAACTGAGTCGTTTGTCTTAGGCAGTGGGGATCTGTTGTGATATGGTAGAACTTGTGACAAAAGCAGGTAGAGATTAGCAGACTTCACAAGAGTCTAATTAGGGGTGGTGGTTAATAATCTGGAGAGATGAACTGAAGTTAGTATATTGTGTTGGGAATATAAAAAGTGGATGAAGGGGATACAATGGACACAAAACTGGTGGAGTTTGACAGTTCATTTGGTGGAACAATGAAGAATACAGCAAAGTTTATAATAGTTTGACAGTGGTAATGTCATGGAATTAATTCAGGTTTCATTTCATAAAGGAGACAAAGCTATGAGAAAATCAGGGAAAATATGCATTGTCGTGTAACAGACGTGTTAGATATGGAACTCTGGAAACTTCCGGATTTGCTGAGAACACCCTTTCCCATTCAGCAAATTTCCTAACAGTAAATTTGTTAAATAATAGTATGCACATTTTATGTTTTCACACACATTGCTTAGTTGCCATCTAAAAGAGTTGTACTTATTTTTCTAATTATAATCATATTTTCCTTTTGAGAGAGAGAGAGAAAGAAAGAAAGGAGATGAGAGGAGAGAGAATGAACGTGACAGTTAAACTTCTTGAGTTGGGCTGTCAACTCTTACCTGATCAAAGACTGACGAGAATTGGTAGCGTGACTCCGGGCTTCTCTTTATCTACTTGGTATAGTTCATAAGCTACTTAAGAAACTTGGGACATGCAGACAACCAAATAAAGGAGACAGCTGAGGTAGAGGCACTGCATAAAGTGCGTGCGCACATTTTTCCCTTGAAATTTCTGGATCACAGTCAAGCTTCAGGGTATGTACAGACCAGTAATTTGCATGTGTGACCACTGTGGTAGAAGGTGTCTGTAACAGCATCAGTTTCTCAAATATGTCTGTGACATCGGCAGGTATAACCACTGTGTTACAATAAAGGTATGGATGTCTTAGTTTTAAAAACCTCTGCTAAACTATAGGAGAATCTTGTTTTCCAGTTATGAATAATTTTGGATAACTGTATGAATTCTTTCTGTAAGGCTTTTAAGATCCACAATAAAAGAAAAAAGTGCTTAATACAAATTTCAGGTGCACAAGTGCTTTTCTAATTTGCTAAGAGGTTTCCCAGTTCGCTCTTTGATGTCACAATCTTCAAGCAAGTAAACTTCTGTGTGTTAACAATTGATAGATGACCTATCTGACAAAGTGACACTACTACAATGCTGTGTTTAGGAGTGACAGCGACCAGATGGGTGTGGGTATGTTACCGATACTATGTAAAGGTGATTAGTGTGTAAGTCCAACTGAAACTTGTAGTTTACCTTCATGTATATGCAAATGCTCTGCCATTTTATGTAAGGGACTGAAACACTTACTGATTTTATTATACACATGGGTCCTGGAATGTCTTTTCCGGATAAGTTGTTAGAGAATCCTGCAGGGGGTTCCAGTCTCCTGCTCAGGTCATGGCACACGGTGGTAAAGGAAAGAAAGAACAAGAGACAAAAATAGAGAGATGCATAGCAGGGACCTGGGATGGCCAGCTGCTCTCAGAGAACAAAAGGCCATGGGGCATCTAGATCCTTGGTGTTTATCCCCTGAGGAAAATGGTGAGGGGACTGTGACTGGGTGTGCAAGGCTCTTAAGCCAGGGAACAAAGCATCCTTGCCAAAGGGACAGGAACAGCCAGATTTAGGGTACAAGGTTAACGAGTAACCTGCTTGATAGCCAATTCTGGGAAGGAGTTTTTCTCTGCAGTCATGCAGACACATTATCTCGTATCTTAGCCCTGTGCTGTTACAGCTCGTCTAGCTGAGCCCAACCATAGCCATTGATAATAAACTATATGCTAGTCCATTATCAGCTGCCTGCTTTCATGAGATGTGAACACAGCCTCAGCTAGACTCACTAATTCAACTGAAATTTTAATTTCAAGGGGCTGAGACTGAAAGTGCTGGCATTAAGTCCAGCACAGAGCTTAACTCTACTCTCTCTCACTACCTACTTTACAGAGCTTAGTGGTCTGTTTGCTTTTCTCTGCTGATGTGATCAGGGATATGTCTCAGCTTGGATGGTTGCCAAGCCCAGGGTACATGGAGAGCGGGCTCTGGAGCAAGGGGTACCTCACAAACCCTCAGGCCATAAAACCAGGTGGAGGTAGGTAGCAGTGACTCAGGACACAGGGACAAAAACACTAGGACCTACTAGAGCTAATTCAACCCTGACCAGAGATGCACCATGCCCGGGAGGAAACGTCGGGGAGGGCTTAGCGTACACACTAAGGAGTGTGCAAGGGAACAAAACAGGACTGGGTATAACTCACTACCCATCCCGTTATCTAGGGGAGCCTGGGGGAGAAGCCATTCACTCACTCAGACACACGGAAGATTCTGAACGGATTTCTCTCTCTTCCTATGTTTTTTGAAGTTAGGGTTTTTTCTTCTCTCTCTCTCTCTCTCTCTCTCTCTGTCTCATACCTTTCTTTTGCTCTTTTTCTATTTCTGTTATTTGTATATAATTCTATTAACCTTCATTTAATTGGATTCTTTATCATACTTTTCTCTCTTCCATCTCAGCTTCTACTTTCTTTTTCAGATTTTACTTTTTTTTCCCTTTCCTCACCCTTGCAGTTTTAATTATTATAATATTATGAGTATTAAGCTTTATTAGTTTTGATGTTTAGTTGACTGTGCTATTGCTAAATTTTATTCTGTGTTGATGGTATAGTTCTTGCACTTAGTTACTCTTTGTCAATATTGGATTTGTCTTTGTGTCTTATTGCAGATCTCTTTTCTATTGTTTAAGGTGTTGTAGTTGTAGCCTTTATTGCTTCTAATGGTGAGTCAAAATCTGGTTTGTCTTTGACTAATTACTGATGATGTCTTTGTGATTGCTAATGGTGGCTTAGTTGTTGCTGTTAATCGGTTTTTATTGTATGCCAAGATCTGATTTGTTTTGGGGTCATCAACATTGCTGCAGTCTGTCTTCTTCTCTGTGTGGTACTGGGGATCAGGCCCTCAGAAGATTAGGCACTACTGAGACCTTCAGTTATTACTCTTGAGTAGTTTGAAGAGGGATATAAACAGCAGAACATGTGCAAACTCACTAGGCTGCATCACTGAGAGACAGATTCTAACTAAAGAGCTCACTGGGGCGGTGACAGAATGTTTCTGCCCCAGCTGATCTTCAGCCTACAGCACAATAAGGAAGGAGTATCACAAAGCAGGACATCAAGATGCCTCTTAAACTCTTAACTCCCCAAAGGTGAATCTCACATAAAGTGCAGGAAAGGAAGTGACGGGCAAAAAGCTCAAAAAACAAGATGGTCAAAATGTTTGAAGAGCTCAAAGAATAAACACAAGCAAATACATGTTTAGCAAACTTAGAGAATTTTTTTAAACAGAGGATTTTACAATAAAATGCTTGACAAGCTAAAAGAAGAAACAAAAAATAATTGAGTTAAATAAGACAATACATGCTATAAATGACCAGTTTGATAAAGAACTAAAAATTATGAAAAAAAAGCAAAGCAGAAATACAAGATATGAAATATTCAGTAGGAAGCATGGGTACCAGATTTGAGCAACATGAAGACAGTATCAGAAATTGAAGACAACATGGATATAGCAAATTGTAAATTCATTGATCCTCTAAAGATGACAAGACAACATGCAAACTAGATCTAACAGCTATAAAAGAGTAAAATCATATATATCAAAATTGCAGGAGTAAAGAAAAAATGGAAAATAACTCAAACAGTGTAAATGACAATATACCTCTAACTGGGAGAGTAAACAGGAAGAGAAAAACAAAGGAATCAACACTGGAAAAAAAAAATCATACAATGACAGAATTCAGTAAACACCCTACAGTAGTAACTCTCAGTGTCAGTTTTTTTAACTCCCTGTGAGAACACACAGACTGGCAGAGCAAAAAACAAAATGCAGCCATCATATATTGCCTACAGGAGACATGCCTTATCCAAAAGGAAACTCATAGACTCAAGGTAAAAGGGTGGAAAAAAATACTCCAGGCAGCTGGAGCCTGAAACCAAGCAGGAGTTAGCTGACTTATTTTCAGACACAGGAGATTTCCAGCTAAAACTGATCAGAAGAGACAGAGATGGCTACTACATGTTGGTAAAGGGAACAGTGCACCAAATGAGAGAACAGTTAACAATATGCATGCACTGAATGTGGGCATTCCCAACTTCATGACATAAAAGGACAAGTGGACACCCATATAGACATAGCGGGTCACTGCAGCACCCCACTGTCACAACTAGGTCAAACACAAAAAGGAAAGAAATGATTTAAACCATATCATCAAACAAATGGACTTAACAGGTCCTACAGTATTTCAGAGTCAGCAGAATACACATTTTTCTTTTTCCAAAGGAGTTCATGTCTTAGTCTAGAAAGCATACTTGCATAACTACAATAAATTGAAATAATTCACTGCAGACCTTCAGATCATAATGAAATGAATCTAGAAATCAACTGTAAAATAAACCAAAAAAGCTACCCAAAAACATGGAGAGTGAACTATGTATTATTGAGTAGTCAATGAATCCCAGAAGAAATTGTGAAATAAAAAATTTCCTAGGAGCAAATGAATGACAAAGCACAACATGCAGAGCAGAGAGCTGGGCGTGGTGGTGCACACCTGTACTCCCAGCACTCGGGGTGGAGGAGGCTGAGGCAGGAGGATCACTGGGAGTTGGAGGCCAGCCTGGGTTACAGAGTGAGTTCAAGGCCAGTTTGAACTGTAGAGTGAAACCCTATCTCAAAAAGACCAAAAAAAAAAAAAAATCAGAGCAGAAAATAAAGAAATTGAGAAGATCTAACACCAATATTTCTCCAACTCTCAGTGAAATTGAAAGGGGGAAGCTACTGCCATTCTCATTGTGGAGGCTAGCATTACCAAAACCCAAGAAAGACCGAAAGAAAACCCTAGGATCAGTCTCCTTAATTAACACACAAAAATCCCCAACAAGATACAACAGAATGCAACAAGTCATTAAAAAGATCATCTGTCATGACTAACACTGCTCCCTCACAGGGATGCGGAGTTGGCTCAGCATACTTAAATTAATAGCTACAACTCATCATACATAGAAGGAAACACAAAAATAACATCTCAATAGATACAGAAAAAGCCTTTAACAAATCTGGCATCCATTCTCAATGGGTTCAAAAATAAGAATATCTAAGCATTGACCTAGCCAAGGAAGTCAAAGACATCTATCATAAAAACTATAATATTCTGAAAAAAGAAGTCTCTTCTGTAGGATTTCTTTGTCAGAGAAATATATGGCACAAAACAGACATGTGCACCAGTGGAACCAGAACAGAAAATGCAGAAAGAACCCCAGGCACTTTCAACCATCTGATTTTTGACAAAGGGATCAAAAATGGATGCTGAAGGGCAGATAGCCTCTTTAACACACAGGGCTGCAAAACTTGCTATCCACATGAGGGAGAATGAATCTAGACCTGAACTAAAATAAAGTCAAAATGAGCAGGCATGGTGGCACATGTCTGTAATCCCAGCACTCCAGAGGGTGAGGCAGGAGGATCGCCATGAGTTTGAGCCAGCCTGGGCTACATAAGCAAGTTCAAGGCCCGTCTGCACTAGATAGCGAAACCCTACCTCAAAAAGGGAAAAAAAAGAAAAGGTTGTATATCAAATACATATTAAAGCAGAAACAATCTGCTGGAAGATAAAATAGGCAATAGGAAAGGAATTTACAAACAATACCAGATGCAAAAGAAATACAAAGAATCAACAAATAGAATTATATCAAATTAAAAAGCTTATACATAGCAAAGGAAACAGCCAACAGAGTTAAGAGACAACCTGCAGAATGAGGAAAAAAATTACTAGCTACTTCTCATTCAGAGGACTCATACTTAGAATATATAGAACTAAAAAAAGGTAGACTCCCAAAATAAAAGATCAGGAAAAAATCATGATCTTTTTTTTAATCACATCTCTTTTTTAAAAATTAAGTTTATTGGTACATTTTGGGTATTTATAATCACATTCATTATAGTGCAATTGAAATGAATAGGACCTTCTCAGCAGAAGTACAAATTACCAGTAAGTACTTGAAAAAAATGTTCAGCAATTTTGACTATTAGAGAAATGCAAATCATAACAACACTGAGATTCCATCTTATTTTAGTAAGAATGCCTGTCATCAAGACTCAAAAACAGTAAATGCTGATAAGAGTGGAGAGAAGGAAGCCTACATTGTAGATGGGAGTGTAAGACAGTACAGCCACTATAGAAATTCCTCAAAAAACCGAGAGTAGAAATTCCATTTGGTGCAGCTGTCCCCCTTGTAGGTATCTTCCTGAGAGAGTGAGAGACATCATACTACAGTGACACAGGCACACCGATGCTTATAGCAGCACAGGTCACAATACCTAAATCTTGGAAGCAGCCTCTACAGGGCAATGCAGTGGAAAACCACTCACCCCACGGCAGGCAGGAAGGAGACAGAGAAAAGGAGGGTGGTCAGTGGAGAGAGAGGGAAGGGCAGGTAAGCCAGGGCCAGAATGCACCCTTCCAGGTCATTTTCCCCAGGGGCCACCTTCTCCAACCAGGCCGCACCTCCTAACAGCTGTGAGCTTATCAGTGGGCCAGTCCACAGATGAGCCAAGCTCCCCGCTGGTCTACACTGTGTGTCCCACCGCCAGATAATGGATGCAGAGTGGTCCACCATAAAGGATGCATTTGAGTTGTTTGTGGGAAAATGGATGCATATTGTATTTCTCTGTATAGATACTTCATTTTTATATGTTCTAGTCAGAATTTTCTCCAGAAACAGAACCAACAGGATGTGTGTGCATCCATATAGGAGGCATTATCAGAAAATGGAGTGTGAATAACTGTTGTGTTACAGTAAAAGACACATGACCATGAATCGTCCTCAGAACGCTTCCCCGCTCTTCAGACGTACTCACCCCCTCATTCTTGCCACCTGCAGCAGGAGTTCTGAGTCATTCTCCCTGAGCATTGCAGTGTGGCTCCCACAGTGTCCAGGGTCAGTTCAGAGGGTTCACTTGTGGTCGTTGTGACTTGGGGAGAAGCGGAAGTCACACGGTGCCAGGCCAGGGTGGTGAGGTTGAGGAGAACACAGTTTTTACAAGTCTACCTTTCTGTTAGATGGTACTTAACAGCAGTATTTTCAGTGTTTTTTTTTTAAATCACATCTTTTTTTAAAAAATTGAGTTTATTGGTACATTTTGGGTATTTACAACCACATTCATTATAGTGCATGATTCTTGATTCTTTTCTTTCCCTATTTCTCTACCATTCCTTCAAACCCTCTTTACTTACAAAAGCTTTGTTTCCATTCTTTCCTTTTCTCAATTTTTCTTTTCCCCTTCCATGTTTGTTAGTTCCTCTCCCCACTTGAGCATTTTCTATTTTATAGTATCTGTTGGTTCTTATTTACACTTTTAGTTTCTTACACCAGAGAAAGAATGCAGTATTTGCATAAGTGTGTCCAATTTACTTCACTTAAGAATATGGTCTCAAGGTGTATCCATTTAGCTATAAATGTCTCAAGGTTATCCTTCTTCATGGCAGAAGAGTACTCCACCATATAAAAAACCACATCTTTATCCATTCACCTGTTGATGGGCATTTGGGCTGTTTCCAAGATTTAGCTATTACAAACTGCTGCTATAAACACGCTATAAACATGGGGTATATATTGCTGTGGTATGATGCTTTTAATTCTTTTGGGAGATACCAAGAAAGGAAATATCTGGGTCAGGTGTATACAGACAACACTCAAAAAAATCAAGTCTTCCTGTACACAAATAAGTCTCACCAAGAGAGATATTAAGGAAACAGTGCCTTTCACAAAAGCATCCAAAAGAAATACCTAGGAATCAATCTAATGAAGTAAAGCACCTCTACACTGTAAACAGTATTCTTTGAAAAAAGAATTGAAAAGATACCAGAAAATAGAAAGATGCCCTTGTTCTTTGGAAGAACCAATATAGTGAAAATTGCCATACTTCCAAAATTGTTATACAGATTTAATGGAATCCTGACCAAATTCCAAGAGCATATCTCACAGAATTAGCAAAAACTCGTTTGGAACTAGAAGAGACCTAGAATAGGTAATTCTGGGCAACAGAGGCAAGGCAGGGGGCCTCATAATCCCTGGCTTTAAATTATACTACAAAAATACTATGCTAAAAACAACATGGTACTGGCAAAAAGCAGATCCAAGGATCAACAGAGCAGATCAGAAGATACAGAAAGAGCTCCAGATATATCACATCTTATAAATCTACTCATGAAAGAGAGGGGTCCAGAGCTGCTTCACACAGTGGCAAGAAGCATGAAATAAATGTGCTTGAAGCCAGGAGTCTTTTTTTTTTTATGGTAAAAAAATGTGCATTTAACATTAGCCTGCTGGACGCCTTTACACATGACCCCAGTTTTGCTGACAGCATCCAAAGCACCGTCACCAGGAGCCAGCAGGACACACCGCTGCCTCTGCGTCAGGCCTGATCCCACATCACAGCTTCTTCAGTGCTCGAGCTGGGGCTGGCGCCTTGACACCCACGGTGAGATCAGTGGTGATGTTGTTCTCTGTCTTCTCGTGCTGACTCGTGATCAGGGAGCTTGGTGATGGCAACGTGGTCTCCCGAGGGCACTGGGGCTGCCCCTGGAGCACAGTGGCTTGGGAGGGAGAAGGCGGGTGGTGTGTGGAGCCTTTTTTTTTTTTTTTTTTTGTGCCTGTGGATTGACTCTCGGCACAGCCTCTTGACCTTCAAAGCTTTGGCTTGGCTTCAGCATCCTTCTTTGTCTTCAGTGCCATCTTAGTAAAAAGGAAGGGTCTTTTTTTTTTTTTTTTAAGGGGAACGAACAGCAATGTACCTTTTACTGTAAGAAACTTTTCACATAAACATTCACTGTATTTTCCCACCACCTCTTGCGTTAGATCCATGTGTATAAAAAGATGTTCTGTCAGGAGATGCTGCCACAGTGACAGAGGCCAGCCAGTCTCAAGATTGTCAGGGCAGGCCCACAGGTTGCCTGCCCAGGAGAACCGAGCCTGCTTTTCCAGCTGACGCCAGAGAGCAGAGAGCAGAACTTATAATGCGGTTCCAGTCCACGGGCAGCAGGCTCAAGGTCCAGGAAGAAGGGTTTCTATCAAGAGAAGAATGTTCGCATCCCAGTTTGAAAGCGGTCCTGCAGGAAGGATTCTCCAAGTCAGGACAGCAGGCCTTTTTGTTCTTTCTTGGCCCACTCACGTTAGACAAGTCAGTCTGCATACTCAGTCCATTGATTTCAGTGTGATTCTCACCCAAAAATATCTTTATAGAAACATCCAGAATAATATTTGGGTAAACAGCTAAGTACCCAGTGGCCATTCCAGCTGACGTGTGCAGTTCCCATCACACTGCACACACAGAGATGATCGGTGATCCCACCACACTGCACATCCAGTACCATCATCCACTTTTAAGGATTCTATTGGTGTTTACAGTGATGGATAAAAGTCATTAACGTTTAGAATTCATGGGCCAGGGATTTAGCTCAGTGGCCTAAGTGCCTGCCTTTCAAGCATGATGTTGTGAGTTTGATACCCAATACACAAAAATAAAATGAAATAAAATAAGAATTCATTTAGCGTACTAAGAAGCAAATATAATTAAAAAATTTTAAAGCACTGGCCATCGCTAAAGAGTCACAAGCCAGGTGTGTGGCACACACTTATAATCCTAGCACTCAGGAGGTTGAGGCAGGAGGATTGCTTGTGAGTTTGAGGCCAGCCAGGGCTACATAGTGAGACCATGCCTCAAAAAAACCCAAAACCAAACAACCCCCATAAATCATGATATAATGTATAATTGAGTATACAATTAATCTTTTATACTAACACTGTAAAAGTTTTCTTCATGTGAGGCTACTTGAAAAGGTGTCTGCATAAAGCTCTTTAAAATGAAACCTAGAATAAAGTATGGTGCAAAGATGACTTGAACTTCATGTATGCTTAATTATGTTCATCAGACAAGTATTATCTACTACATTGAAGTTGTGTGTTAATTGCTTAGCAGGATACTAAAATGTGTAACCAAAAAAAGGCTCTTCAAGAAGACAAAGGATTTCTATAATACAGAAAGTAATTCTAAGTCAGTGTTAGTTAACTAGAGATTCAAATGGAATATGGCTATGTTGTCTAAGCGAGAATGCTCTTTGAAAGGGTTTACAGCACCTGGCATGCGTATAAATGGTGGTGGGACACCTCATCTCTGGCCTTAAGATATGGGCAAAACTTCCATTGACAAAGATAAAAGAAACCATTTTTGGTTTAAAAAAAAAAAAACTTAACAGATGAGAAAGAGAAGCGTGTATTTTTCCCACACGGATTTATCTAGTAATGCTAGGGTGTTATGGCATGATAAAGAAAGGCATAGAGACAGAGGTAAACCCTAAAAATCTACATATCAAATGGAGGTAGAATCAGGTTACTGTGAGCCTTGAAAACATCATTATAAAAAATGTGGCATTT
Organism: Hydrochoerus hydrochaeris; assembly: GCA_004027455.1. Classification (NCBI taxonomy): domain Eukaryota; kingdom Metazoa; phylum Chordata; class Mammalia; order Rodentia; family Hydrochaeridae; genus Hydrochoerus; species Hydrochoerus hydrochaeris. The sequence continues at coordinate 129,488 of PVLA01002424.1, forward strand.
TACAAATTGGAACTGTGAAAATACTTATAAAGCAGATCCACTTTTTCTAATCTGTAGTTCAGGTAGCAACATAAAGATTAAAGTGATATGAGATTAAGAATGGTACCAGTTTTTAATCACTTATTATCAAAAACTTCTAAGGAGGAGTTGAGAGAGTTAATAGAATTAAAAATAAAGGTGACAGCCAGGCATGGTGGCACACTCCTATAATCCCCGCACTTGGGGGGCTGAAGTAGGAGGATTGCTGTGAATTTGAAGCCAGTGTGGGCTACACAGTGAGTTCAAGGTCAGTCTATCTTCATGGTGAGGCCCTTCCTTAAACAGACAGAGAGGGAGACAGAGGGAAGGAGGGAGAGAGAAAGAGAGAGAGAGAAGAAAAAGAAGCAGCAGCAGAGTGAAATAAAGACAAGGAAATAAGACAAAGCAAGATAATGGTTGGTGCAACAATGTATACAGTAAGAATTCAGTATTGATAAAGATAGGTTTAAAGTTTACTCTGAATGTCTTACCAGGAGGAAAAAAGGAAGGCTGATTACTGCTTAAAAGATTAATATTTAAAAAAGAAAAAAATGAACGTCCTCACTCTCAGCTAGTAATTTTGTTTATTGTCTCTTAGGGGAAAAAAAAATTTTTTTTAAAGCACAAGAATCTTGCAAGAGTCTTTTCCCAGGATTCCTTCTCCTGCTGACTCACATGAATTCCTCTCCTTTATCTCCTTGCCACAGATACGCACTCCTCCTAAGGCCAGCCCTTTGTACATCCACCTACCTCCTTAACAGCCTCCTCCAACAGCCACCATTCTCATCTGCAAGTCTAGTTTCCCCTGTTGGATCACTACTGTTGGCATTAAAACACTGTTTCCCCTGACTTTAAGAAGCAAACAGCACAAGAGAAAACTTTGATCCTGTGTCCTTCTCCTTGTCCAACCCTAGATATTTGTAGTGAGAAAAATGTTAATCAAACTGCAATTAGATTTTTTTTCTTTCACATTTTACACTGGCACAAATCTGCTTCTTACTGCTGGTTGAAATGCAAAATAATGAAACTTCAGTGCAGCAGAATATGACAAAATGTATCCAAATCACAGGTGACTAGTCTGTTCATTCATAATTTCAGAATCCCTCCAAGAGAAATATTTGCATGTACAAAATGACAGTTTAAGACTATTGAAGCATTCGTTACAACAGCAAATATTTGGAAAAATCTTAATTGCCTTTTAGTAACAAATTTGTTAAATAATGTTACATCTCACAGCACATGTCTTTGCAGCAGTAAAAAGGGATGAGCTCTGTAACCATTGATGTCCAACGAAATGTCTCCGTTGATAAAAATACAAGGCACTGAGTAACCTTTAAAATTCCTGAGATTTTATAAAAGAAGAGAGAACAACTATACATATTTGGTTGAATTTGCATGAAAAAGCTTTGTACTTTTAATTTTTATATTTATTAGTACATGTTTGTAATAAATGATGAGTACATTCATTGTAGGAGTTGGTACGTGTGCATAGCACCTCTTCATTTTTATATGTCCGTTTCTCCTCTCCCCCTCCCTGCATCGATTGGTCCCTTTCTCATTTGCAAAAGATCTAATCCTGAATAAAAGCTATTAAAGTGATTATTCACAAATAATGGGCTCAGAATTGAAAAAAAAGATCTAATAATGTCCAGCCCAGGCATGGTGGTATGTGCTTGTAATTCCAGCACTCAGGAGGCTGAGGCAGGAGGATCACTGAGTTCAGGGCCAGCCTGGGCTACATAGTGAGTTTAAGACCACCCTGAACTACACAGCAAGACCTTGTCTCAAAAAATAAGTAAAATAATTTCCAGTCTTATTTTCTGTTTACTCGCATATAAAAATGATGTTTCTCAAATTGTATTCCAATATTCTTTGAAATAAAGTGTAATACTTCTGACCTTTTTATTTTACCATAAAATGATTGTTTAAAAATTTATTTCTAGATCCATATTTATTCCCTTGGAATGACATTATTTTGGGGGGCTGATCATGAAGTACCTCAGAGCCAAGTAAGTTAAGTTTTTATATTTGTTATACTTTTCACATTTGTAGAGTTTCACAGATGTTAAAAATTCTTTCATGTAGTTGTATGTTACAGCACATTAGCAGGCATTTTTGGTGGGGAGACAGTGTCTCACCTATGTAGCCTAGAACTCACAACAGTCCTCCTGTCTCAGCCTCCTGAGTGCTAGGATTACAGGCATGTGCCATCTCGCCCAGCTATCCCATTTTTATACTGGTCGTTCATGTCAGTAATGTCACCCTTCAGAATGAATTAACAATATAAAAGCTAATGAAATTATTTTCAGGGTATTCTAAGAATTATAGCAGTCACCATCCAGGTTTTAGTAATTCAGTCTATGAAAGAGCTGGCCTCTTCAAAAATTATAGCCATGAAAATGGGAGTAGATTTTATTTCTTCTAATTTAATGACTGAAGGATTGTGAATGTTTTTGATGATCCCTTGTTGCACGGAAAGTAAAACCCTTTTGATCCCAAAATTATAATAATAGTAGCCCTTATTCTACTGTCAGCATATAGTACGAGAGAATTTCGCCACTGTTTTCTCTTGGCAATTCAGAATCGTATTTTACTACCCCTGCAGCAGCCGGTGCAGATATTAACACCGTCTCAGGTCTTGGACTCAGATGACCATTGAGCCGCTTCTAGTCTATTTTCTAAAGTAGTTCTGATTCTTAAATCAGTGTATACCTCAATATAAACAAAATCAATAGGAATTGAAAATTTAGAAATAGATTTCTCAAATCTAAGATACATGGCATTTAAAATTGGGTTTTATTTTAAGTATCTAGAGGTCATACGGGGCATGATGGCACACACCTGTAGTCCCAGCATTCTGGAGGCTGAGACAAGAGGATTACTGTGAGTTGGAGACCAGCCTAGGCTACAAAGTGAGCTCAAGGCCAGCCTGAACTACATAGTGAAACCCTGGCTCAAAAAGACCAAAAAGAAAAGTCAAAAACAAAAATATTTTTTCTTCCTAAATATCAGAAGTAACAAGTGTTTTAGGATTATACTCTCAAACATTTTAAAACCCATGAAAGATGATTCAACTTCATCTGGTCAAAGTTTACATCATGAAAAATAGTATGTATATTCTAAGTTTCAGTTCTGTAAATAAAGTCTAATTATTCCTAGAAATTTTTGTGTTATATATCAAGAAACCGAACTTCATGGAAAATGTAATCAGTCTATAGTTAGCATTTTAGGCTTTTCTAATCACTGTAAATAAAGTCAGTATCAATAATGCATAAATTAAATGGGGAATAAAATTCATGCATTGATTAGAAGTCATCATTTTGGAAATATTTCATATTAATCTGAAAGTGTCTCTTGTCTCAGACAGACACTGTGCTATACAGTGAGATACCAGTGGGCCACGTCCATGGCATCTATGGGACGGCTGTAAAGAGCTGGGCAGTTCACCATGAGCAAATGCTGTGTTAGAGGGGATGGATAGGCTGTGAAGACATAGTTGGGGCTTCTGATTAGCACTGCAGGACCTGGATAGGTCTCTTGAAGCTCTGCACTATAGTCTGAAAGCTCACTGGGTGAAAAGTTGGAAGAGTCGTAAGTCAGTGTAAACATTTTGGTTCCCATCAGCAGTGGAGAGTTCCATACGCTCTACTCTTTACCAATCTTGTATATTATTAGTCTTCTTATATACTGGATGAAAAGTAGCTTTTCTGTATTTGGTGGTACTGGGGATCAGACCTCTGCTCTGCTGCACCTCCAGCTCCTTTGCAGCTTCTTCTGCAGTTTTTATTTGCACTTTTTGGTGATTAATGATGTTGACCGCCCTTTCTTACGGTTCATGACCGTTTGGATGTAATATTCCAAAAATTATGTTAACTAATAAAACTAATCTCACGTTACTAGTTTCTTTGTTTCACCAGATAAGTGATCTTGAGTCACTGCAGTACCTGAAATCTTCCCCTTAGTGTAGAAATACCAAGTTATATTTATACAGAACGAGAATGTAGTATTGTCTTACTGAACATTAGAAGATAGTTTATTGCCCTCAAATGCCGTAGACAAAAACTGTTTTTCAAAATATTTGAATAATCAGAGAATCCCACTTCCTTCATCAAGAAAACAAGCAACTCAGCTGTTTTCTATGATACTTTCTATCTGGGGAGACACATTTTAGCCACTCTGTTAATTTGTTGTGTTTCCTAAGATTTGTAGGCTGGCTTTTCTCACATTAGAAAGATTACTTATACTTTATGTGGCTTTTTCTTTCCCTGTTTTCAGCCCATTAAGCTTGGCGATCATCTCAGTAGCATCCTGCTTGGGATGTGTGAGGACATCATTGACGCCCGGGTTTCTGTTCGGACTGTCCTGGATGCCTGCAGTGCCCACATCAGGAACAGCAGTTGTGCACCTTCCTTTTCCTACGTGAAGCAGTTGGTGAAACTGGTTCTGGGAAATTTCTCTGGGGTAAGCTACAGTTCCAGTTGCTAAATACAGCTGTATTTAAAAATGTAATAGCATATCACAGAATTGCCTTTAAAGATATTCTATAGGCAGCATGTTTTCAGTGAAGACTGGAATGGGACATTGAATTTCTTGTGCTAATGTTGTTTAACTTAAAACAATGCTTAAAATTTAGAAGACTATTATTGTTGCTTAGTCTACTACATTTTATGAGAACCAGTCTTTCTTTTAGTACTTTACTCCAGAAAATGTCATAGGGTCATACCACACTTGAGCTACAGGTGTCTGCATTTGCCTTCCTAGCTATTTTCCCAAAGACCTTGAAGAGTGGTTTTGCCATTGTGCGCACCATTTCTTTACACCTGCTTCTTGGCCACTCATTTGTCTGGATCCCGCCTTTCCCATCTTCCTGGACACCAGCCTCAGGGTGTGTGGGAAGCATCCATGCTGTGTTTCTGCCAGATGGCCATGAGACTTGGACTCTTCCATTTCCTCTTGTCTTAGATGTGAAGAATCCCAAGAATAACAAACTGCATCTAACAGAACCCTCTCTGCTCTGCATCCCTTCAGCTGTCTTCCCTGCCGTTTGCCCTAGTTTGGACCATCCTTGGTTTTCATCTCCTCTGCATCTAAACCTTGCCTGCTCTTACCCATGGTAGTTTCTTCTTTGGTGGGCTGTAAATTTGTTGCTGTCACATGGTGTTTTTTCTGGCTGCTTCTTAATTCTTCTTCTTGAGAAGGTTAATTCCTTCATCTTAGCTAGGATGTGGTATTTCTGCCAGGAATATGTCCGAGTTCCACACACTTCCAGTTGATAAGAAACAGACTCAGGGATCTTCTGAACAAATGAGTTGTGAACTGTCTCCTCTTAAACCTTAGCAGTTTGTAGGGTGGGGATGCATAGTAGAGGCTAGAGGCTGAGTGATTGCAATTCTTGGCTGCGCTTTGACCTAAAACTGCAGCAGTTCCTGTTTTGATTTGTTTTGTTTTCATATGTTCCTTTGTTTGAGCAAAGGTAAAGCTAGTAAAGATAAGTGAAAGCCCTTTATCCAGCCCAGTTTCCCGCATTATCACAAGTGTATTTTTATTAAATCTAGGATCAAATAGGCTTGAGAAAAAAAAAAACATTTAAAGAAAATTAAATGTATTTTCACTGCAGAAATTCTCAGTGCCTTTAATAAACACTATCTATAGTATGAATCTTCAAGAGGGATGAGCATGCCAACTGAACTTTTCTCACTTATTTAGTTCCAGAGGTCTTCTTTATTGAGCCACTGATAACACTTATATTCTATAAATTATTCCTTTACAGATGAGAAAGTTGAGTTCCAAATAGCTTTAAGATTTTATTTTCTTATTTTTGAGTCCAAGGGCCTTTTTGTTGCATCACATCTTCTGCAAGACATTTGTGTTCTTTGCTGGTTTTATTTCAATAGTAAAGTGCCAGAAATATTTTTTCTTCTGCCTTTTCATGAAGAAATATTCCTCCATAGGAATTTCATTACCTCACCTATAATAATTACCTATATTACATAGAAGTTTTGGATCCCGTTAAGAGTTGACTTTTAGTTCAGTTTATTGTAATATTTATTGTTCAGCTGTATGTGAAACCTGTACTAGAGGAGATAGGTATTTGAATAAAATATTTGATCTTGGTGCTCTTAAGCTATAATTAATTTGCTTTACTATAAAATACAAATAAGACTGAAAAACTAGCAAAATTTTAAAATGTACAAGATTTATGGGGAAAGGATTTAAGTTAAAAGTGAATTTTAAAAATAGTCCTTTGAGGTAGATCTTGTAGGCTAAATGGAAAGTGATCTCAGGAGAGAAGGGTCCCTGTGCACTGCTGTGAGCTGGGAAGGGCAGGTGCGCCTGGGAGCGCTGGCGTGTGGGGGGAGTAGTGGAGAGAAAGCTAGAGGAGTCAGCTGCAGTCAGCTTGTGGGAAACCTGCCCTCAGAAAGGACACTGCTAGGAGGGTCCTCCCCACTTTTCCTACTCCCCTGGACCAAAGTAATCGCAGCAGGTGTATTTACTTTGTGCCAGGCACTGTGTTCATGATTTATATGGCTTGTCACATTTCTTCATCATAACTCCACCCCAGAAGAGAGATTTTTATCTCAATTTAGTGATGATGAAACCAAGGCTCAGAATGATTAAAAAGTTGGCCATTACCACACGTGTTGTAAGTGACAGGCGTGACAGGAGCTCAGTGTCTTGAAACCCAAAGCCTGTGCTTCCAGCTGTCACTTTCTGCCAAGGCTGCTGTTATCCCCAGGCTGCTCTCTGTGAAATTCATTCTGAGTGACCCTGATGCTTGCTGAAGAGTAGTTAGCATAGAATTAAAAAAAGGTCAGCAGGCATCTTACTCTGCTTGGTGCTTACGACCTTACACTATTTTGACCTCAGTTTTGGTTATCTATAAATCAGGAATAACATCCTATCTACATAATGAAGATAATTTTTTCCATATTGGTGAGCTATTTTAAGGTCCTTAGAAATTTTTTTGCTGTTTCTAAATTTATATATAATATAGGGATAATACTACCTCCCACATGATGTTCTTTTGAGAGACATATTTACATATTCTGGCTTTACATATTTTGTAAAGCTATAAGGCAGTGACTGACAGAGTAATTGTTCACGTAACAACTGTTATTAGTACGTGGCTCAATGTAGGGATTCGCAGTTATGTAGAAGGTTCACTACCTTTTCTGTCACTAACATTGCAGTGTAAACCAGCCTAACATTAATGCAGTTTAAAGGATATCACTATTGCAAATATATTTCCACTCACATCTTTGTAGAGGTCAAAAACACACTAGAACCTCACATATACCATTACAGAAGTTTTTAATTCATACTGAAACACATTTCAATTATGCAGCGCTTTTAAAGTGTGTGTATGTAAATAAATAAACATGTAAGTGTGCTCTGATGCTGGATTTAAATAACTTGGCTTCACCATTTTCTCTTCCATTTTGTGTCTTGATATTTTCCTGTTTGGTTGTTTGATTAAACTAATGTTCTAACTTTTCATTCTTCATAATATCGAGTTTGACCTAATTCGATGTGCTTTATTTTAAATAAATATCCTTGGCTAAAAATTCTTAATGTTTAAAGTTACTAAAATATTTTGTTGGTGATTCAGACTATTGATTTAAATTTAATTGTTACCCACCGATGTGTCCATTTAGTTTAAACACAGCATTTCTCAAATGTTCTGCCGTCAAGGTCTAGAAAATTATTTTGAAAATAACTTAAATTAGTTTCCTCAATGCATTCTTATATTCAGAAGGAAGTTTCATCGTACCAAAATTAATGATTTTAAAATTTTGTAATCTAATCACAGATATTTAGTTGGAAGAAAAAAAGTTGAAAGAAAAAAAAGATACTTCGGGTTTGCTGTTTTCAAAAGGAATTCAGTGTAACTACTACTATTTATCTGGCTAATTATGCTCCCAGTTGGCAGGTATTCTTTGGTAACTGTTTTTCAGGTTTTAATTGCCTGAGGACTGTTGGCCAATACTGGCTGTAAAAATCTTATCCAAGGAATACAAATTACAGTAAGGTGTGGAGTCTCTTTGCAATAGTATTAAGTCTCTCAATGTAGTACCCTCCACATATTGTCTTACTAATGTCATTCTGTAGACAATTACTGTGCAACAAAAGGGAGATTCTTTTGTCAAACTTGATTTTTGATTACCTATATACAGACGGATCAGCTTTCCCGTAACAATGATCAAAAGCCTGATCGAAGCCAGGCTATTCGAGACCGATTGAGAGGAAAAGGGTTACCAACAGGTAAGAGCACATTAGTAGGAAATTTGTAGGTTTTAACTTTATTATTTCTTTTATGAAATTATACTTATCTGGCTTGGAAATCTAATAATTGTGGCTGATAAATTAGACTGTAGGATGCAAAATTGAGTCAAGGAACAAATAGAAACATTGGCTACATTAATAAATCCAAAATCTACCAATGTTACGTAGAAAACATTAATATTGTAAGTGATTTTTCTTTCCAATATTTTTATCAATTAAAGCATCATCTATTGTTTTAGCATACATTTTAAATTGTGACCAAGTAAACACATATTTGTTAATATATTTTTCAGTAATGAGCATTGTTCTTACTGAACTCACATTTTTTGTTCTAAGTCTTTAATGATAATCACAATCCACTAAATTGATCTCATGACTAATTTCATGACTTGAAGTTATCAAATGCTGCTTTAGTAAATAGAAATGAATGATGAATAGTGGTTTTGTATTTGCTAATTGCATTTTATAATTATGGGTCCTGTAGTAATTATGATATAGATTTTTGTTTTTTTAAAGAAATACATGGAGTGCTGGTGATTTAGCTCAGTGACTCAAGCACCTGCTTGGCAAATACAATGTTGTGAGTTCAATCCCCAGTACCAAAAGAAAAAGAAAGAAAGACAGACAGACAGACAGACAGACATGGAAACCCAAAATACTTGAAACAAAAATAGGAGAAATGAATTTTTATAAGATAGTTTATTTTCAATGTTAAATTTCAGGCTCAGCTTAATTTAAAAATGAATTTTTGATATTGCTGATTACACTTGTTCTTTTTACTTCTCATTTGTAATGCTAAAATCATGATTAATTTAAATGTTAACAAAAACAGTTTGTGGATGAGATATTTTATTTTGGAGCAAGGAGAAGTAAATGTAAAGAGAGCTTAAATACATTCTATTAAAACACTAATGGATATCATCTAATAAAACGTTGAAAAGCTAACATCTAATTTTTAATTTAATCAGTCACTACATAGCTATCCTAAAGATTTAGAGAAATCTTTTTGTGAAAAAGTAGACACTTGATTATCCGAACATAGTGTTTTGCAGAGTTCAGAACTCATATCTCAGAGCAAAGAATATAATGTAAACAACTATATTGTTCATAAAGTCAAAGAAAAGCAATCAAATTGTTTCTAAGGAAGTCTTTCTGTAATGGTACAGTTAGTGCTATTTTGGAACTTCATGTTACTATGAATAAGGATTTTTTCTGTAAAGATATCTTAGGGTTAGGGTCCTTTACATAAAGATAAATTTGATTTCTGATTAGATCAAATTTCTTTCTAATGCGTATATTATTTATATGTTGGTAAAAAAATGAAGCTAGACCTCACCTAATTTGCATTTTGCAATGCTTGATGACACTTACAGTATTTGGAATCATTTTTGTGTGTTTCCTTTACCATCTCCCTATGTAAAGAGACACACTTTCTTAAAGGTATAAATCCATTTCTTGGATTTTACTATTCTTGGAGTTTAGGGTAGAATATAATACGAAACTTGGTGCTATGAATAACAGCGACTTGTTAATCCATTAAATTTTAAGTTATTCCTGCATTTTAAAACTAAAGAAGCTAACAGACTGTCCAAACACAGATTGCGAAGGTATCTGAAATGACTACAAATTAGTAGATCTTTAATAGACGATCCATTTATCTTATTCTCTAGTGGTGATCTCAGAGAATAAAATCTTCACTGGCGAATCAAGTTTTCAGCATTACAGTGAGTCACTCAGGAGAAACCAAAATTTATGTTTATATTTTTTATTAGAATTACAGGTCCTCAATACTTAAGTAATAGCCTTGTTTGAATCAAATGTAATGGAAAGATTCTTCAGCCCTTTGTAGTCATTGCTTTCTATAATAGTATTACTAAACAGAAGCTCTTTTAAATTACCTTTTACAAATTTATAAAAACTTATTTCACAGACAAAATCAACATAAATGTACCAATTATAGTTATTAGTCGATAGAAGCAATTAGCTGCTAATAGTCAACGGTATATACTATTTTAAAAAGTTTAAGATTGAAACAAAAATGATCCCTTGAAGAAGAAATCTTCTAGGACACGATGTTGCTTTTGGGCACTACTGGTTAACTCACAGTGGTCACTTGCAGCGAAGCAGTCTTGTCTTCCCACACTGGTAGTAAAGTATTCTCTTCAGTGGGCACCAGGCTAAAATGTAATGTACTATTGTCCTTAGTTTATTAGGGTTCTGACTACAGTGTTCAATAAAGAAGGTGTCAAGATGAGCAGTAAGATATAAGAACTAGATTAAAAGAAGTAAGCAAATGTAGGGATGTCCTATAACTAGGAATTTAACTTGTTGATTTAGCAAGACCACATCTCAAAACTGAGAAGGACTGGGGAGGTAACTCAGTGTAAAGACCTAGGTTCAATCCCCAGTACCACAAAAAAATAATTATTTAATGTAGGAAAGGTACTCTGTTTCACCAAAGAAGTGTTTTGTTACTGTTGTTTTTATTTTTCATTTGTTCTGGGGAGATTAAAGCATCACAATATACAGCAAAAAAGCTCATCAACTAAAATTAAATGAAATTGTTCAACTATAGGTAACTAACCTTTAAGTGCCTTCTTATATCTTACTTTTGAACTCTGTCACTAAGCTAAGGCCTAGACATGTGAGCTGTCTGCCCTGCTTTATTACTTGTCCCTGCCATTGCTGGTAAAATGGTTTCAGTAAGGAGAAGGAATTTCCTGCCAGGCTTGCAGTGAAAACCTACACCGTGATGAGATCAGCATGATAGTGCTTCAGAACTTTGGGTTTGGTGATAACATCAAGTGTTTTTTAATGTACTTGAACACACTTATGAGGACAGATGGGGAATTGAGGAGCCTCTTGAATAACGAAATGTCTTGAAGTTAATTTTTAAGAGATGCTGTGAATCTCTGGGTCTCTGTATGAGGGAGAAGTGAAGGATGATATCCAGTTAGGGATAATGTTAATCAGTAGAACAAAAATATTTGAAGCACAGTATACAAAGGAAGATTTTTTCAAATATAAAAATATATTTTTTAAAATATATGCAATATATTTTATTAATAAGACATATTTTTAAAATCTTATTGTAGCTCTTCAGTGTATATTTATTGATTTCCATTAGATTTTAGCAGGTTATGCTAAGTTTGTTCTCCAAAAGGAAAATGTTTATGGTTTCATTTTAAATTTGAATGCTTATAATTTTATGTAATTTAATGTTATCTGTAAACTCACTGAATTCAGAGTCTCTCAAGAGATGGGAAATCCACTTGTCACCATTTTTCCTACTTTGAAAAATGTGATACTTTTTAAATAAGAATAAATCTAAAACATTTATGAGAAATCTTCTGATGCCTGGTTTCCATTATTTCCCCTCAAAAGAAGTTTTTAAAATTCCCTCAATGGTTAATTATATGCTTAGGAAAACAAAGCAGAAATAGAAAAGGGTGAGAAAATTTTAAATTTTACGTTGCTATTCTTCAGAGGAGGTCAGAATAATTCATATGAATTAGTTCATTTATCCTGACATCTCTAAAAGAAAACTTATTAATTATATCCAGATTTTGTTGAGTGACTTTTCTGCACTGACAGACGGGCTAGAAAGCTTGTATTAAAGCCTAAATTTGTTGGTCGTGATCTTTCTGGTAGATTATGCTTCCTAAGTTGAATACTAAAGATTTCTAAAAGTTGTATAGTCAACCCATTCAGTAAGCATTCTTTTGGAATCAGTCTTATTAGGAACTGCAAATATAAAACAAGACATGGCCCTAATGTTATTATTCTACTTGGGAGTGGATTGGGGAAGCTAGTGGAAGTGATACCAGATATAAATACAGTAGACAAGTTTTATACAGTGAATATCCCAATACACTTGCTTGTTGTTTTTGTTACTAGGGATCGAACTCAAGACTTTGCATTTGCCAAGCAAGCACTTACACCGCTGAGCTAAACCCCTGGCAGTACACTTGCTTTTTAAGCATAGTGGAAGGACAACTGTGCCAGGATAGGACAATTTAAGATGTGTTCCTTTCTTTTGACTTCATTCTAGAGCACCTCTGATGGCTCTACTTTCAGCCAAACGATTAGCTCAATGTCCTGTGATCACAGTAGGTGCTAAGCACAACTGTTAGATGAATTTAATGATTCCAGTATTGTTTATTACCTACTAGATAAAATGATCCTAATAGCCTAAATGCATGTTTAGAGTGATTTGGAAAGTAGTTGAATGTTTCCTTTTATATATAGTCTCAGATACCAATTATTATGTGGCCTTAGTATTAACAACAATATATGATCTTTACTACTGTAGGACTTAAAAAACATCAGCCTGGAATTTACTGGCTAGGTTTTGTATTTGAACTTCCATTTTCTGTGCATATAGTAAAGAAATTATTGCCTAGTTTTTAGCAGCATAAAACAGCTCACTTTATTTAGTAAGATTTGTAACTTTCAGAGCTGAATTATTACTTCATATTATACTATATATTATACTTTACATAATGAAACCTCTTTTGCAGAATAGAATTTTATCAACCTGTGAGGAGCTGGCTAGGCAATTGCATTGCCAGTTGTTTAGTTGGAGATAGTGCTATCAATAATATGGCAAAATGCAGTGATCCTTCTGTGAGATAAGAGTATGTGATTTGAAGAATGGTATGTTTGTACCAGCTAAAATCCATTTGTGAATTGTGTACCTGATACCTACCTAAAGATGTGTCTCCTTTTTCTTCCAAAAAGCAAATAAAAACAGTCTTAGACTAATGAAACCAACTAAACTAGAATTTAGTTCAAATCATCTTTCTTGCCACTTTTTTCTTTTTCCATCCATACTGTTTCTTTTACCCTTTTGTGATTCATAAAAGTTCTACTAGCCCATCTCTGACAGGTGTATACTTACTGCTCTGCATCTTGTTTCACACTCTCCACTTTCTCTGGTTTCTTCAGGAAGATCACTACTTTCCTAGCTTTCTTTGCTAGCTTCTCTTTCTATTATACTATACCTTTCTCGCTATGCATCAAAAGTCTTTTATAAATGGAAATAACTGTCATGAGGTTTTAAATTACCTATTATAATGTGATTGTCAAATGTAACAAATTAAGCTACAGCTAAATTTCAGTATTTTGTAGAAACAGAACTGAAAGATTGCAGAATTTCAAGTAAATTTTCATTTTATATTGCTTTATTTAAAATTACAAGTTGGACCAGGGATTTAGCTCAGTAGCTTAAGCACTTAGATCATGAGTTCGATCCCTTGTACCCCCCAAAAAAGCCTGTAAAATTATAAGTTATCAGATTTTTAAATGTGTGGAAATATTTTCATATCCAATTAATTTGCACTAAAACAATAAAAACACAGCATGTTTAAAACAGTAGTAATCTAAGAGCCTCCTAATTAGTGTTTAGCTTCAGGTTTTATATTGGCTCTGTTAAGACATCATGGCCCACTGGTACATTGTTAGTAAATACTAATGACCTAGAAGAGAATAGTACCTGCTACAAATGCAGTAATCTTGCAATATATTTGGAAAGTGATCTGTTTATATTACAGTGAAATTAGGGTGGACTTCTTGGAGAAAATCATATTTGGAATAAAACTATAGAATGAGAAGCAATCATGAGAAAGTTCTGGAGTAGTATTCTGGGCAGCAGAGAAGTTTTTGCTATATAGAGAGAGATTCTTATGTATTAAGAGTGCTTAATAGATAAAAATTTATGACCTGGGTAGAATTAGGGAAATAGAAACAAGACCACAAAGGATTTCAGTGGCAGATCTAAAAAGACGTTAGATTTTAAAGAGCGGTAGTATATGTTTCAGATTCATTAAATGGGAATCGTGGAATTTACATTTCAAAAAAAATTTGGGCTGCTGAATGGAAGATAGTTGAATGAGAAAGTAGAAGCAACAGGAAGCTTATCTAGTGGTCATGGCAGTGATGCAGCCAAATGATAGTGTTAATTCAGACTAAGGTGATCACAGTGCAATGGGAATTGGGCACATGAAGTTAAGACATCTTTGAGAATTTAAGTAGCTGGGAGTTACTCATGAATATGATGAGGTGCTAAAAGAGATGACACATTTATGAGGAATATTACTGCTTCAAGCAAGCAACTTAGATAATGGCACCATTTATTATAATAAAAGCTGAAGGACACTGAGCAGTTCTGGATGTGGGAAGCCAGAGAACAGTTTTAAGCAGGTACAGTTTGAGGTGCTTCTGGAATACACTAGAAGGTCAGTTATAGAAGCTTGGAGCTGCCAGAGGAGGTCGGTCTAAGAGTGTAAATTAGAGAGTTGTCAGAGTATACATTTAGGAAGGGTTTTCTTTGGTTTGGTGTTAGATTATGTTTATTTAATAATGGAAACAACTCAGTAACATGGAATGATGAAGGCATAAGCAGATAGCAAAGAATCAAAAAATAGAATAAAGTCTTTGATAAAATAAAAGAGACAGCAATCAGTACATATTGAAGACTGGTCTTCAGCTGGCTGGAAATTTTACCCTTGCAACAACAGGGAAAGATCTGCAGACACAGGTAGATGTGTAGAATTAGTCATGAAAAGATAAGGAAGCGCTTGCCAGGTAGCTTCTGTTTTCTTGGTAGGACAGGAAACAGGGTCATCATAAACAAGTTAAGGTGAGAAATTTGAAAAATGAGGACAAGTGAAGTAGTCATCGTGGAAGTGAGTGACTCTGCTGTTGGCACATGATACTAAGTGTCCAGCCAGATGGGCCATGAGTTTAGGATGTTGGTAAAATATACTTGTTCAAATTTTTTCCTACTTTTGACTGACTACTTGTTGGTAGTTCAGGTAGTAGAAGAAGGCAGATGATTGTATTTACCTGTGACTTATGTTTCTTTAATCTTTTCAATTGTTTTTTGATCTACAGATATATTTTATCAATTTCCAAGAATATCTCTCTCTCTAGTCAATAAAATTTGAAAGTAATGGTTTCAAGGCATGGTTTGTTTAACAATATAACTTTTTTTTTTTTTTTTTTTTTGGCACCGGGGATCGAACTCACGACCTTGTGCTTCACAGGCAGGTGCTTACACCACTGAGCTAAATCCCTGGACCCAACAATATAACTTCTATGTAACATAGATGTGTTTATCAATTTCCAAATTGCATTAGAAACTAGAGTCTGTGATAATCTGTTTGTATGTTGTATATTTCTTGGTGTCCTCTGTATGGATATTATCCATATTTGCACTTGAGTTAGTTCTTTGTTTAGAGGAAAATGAGACAAAAAAGAATAACATTTGAATTTAATTCTCAAGTAAGCAGTTATAGCCATTCTGAAAAGAATTTGTTTCTAAGATTTTTTTATTAAGATAAAAATTATAGTCATGGAATCAATTTATAGTTGTTACTCAGAAGGTAAAATGCATGTCTTCAAATGAATTAATAAGCCATTACCATTTGGCAGGTTTTAGTTATTTTATGTCACATAGCAGGCAAGCTATCAAAGAGAAGTCACAGAAAGTAGCAGGGGAAGCATCAGTGTTCATGGCCTATAAGGTAGCTTTCTGTATTTCTTTCCCAGTGGTAAACAGACATGGTTTTTGGTTGTTGAATTTGTACATTCACAAGATTGATGTCCAAATGAGCATTTTTGGTGAGACTCCAAGCATTTGTGGGCTGCTACCTTAAAAACAAGTAGAACAGGTTACTGGTTTTGAATGCTTCGAGAACTAAAGAAAAAGTAACAATTGATATTTTATTCCATTTGACAAAAATTAATACACTATGGTTTTTTTGTTGCTGTTATGTTTTGGTTTTTGTTTTTGCTTTTTAGACAGGGTTTCACTATGCTGTCAGACTGGCCTTGAACTCACTTTGTAGCCCAGGCTGGTCTCAACTCATAGTAATCGTCCTGCCTTAGCCTCCTTAAGGCTAGGATAACAAGTGTGTGCTACCACGCCCAGCAACATTGTGTTTTAGAAGGAAAACCTATTTTAGTACATAATGGTCTGCCATCGAAAAATTTGGTTTCTTTTATAATTTAAATTACCTGGATTTCGAACACTATAAAAATGTGTGAAAAACATACTTAGTTCTAATAAAATTTTGAACTTAACAATTCCAAATGCTACAGTCTTACTCATATGCATAGCAAGATTCATTGTTTCTCTTTCAAATATATTTATTTTAAAAACCTGGATATACCAGCTTTTTATACTCAAGTAATACATGTTTAAGATACTCCTTTAGAAGTTAAAGGACATTGTACCTTCTATTGTTACTCTCAAGCATTTCATGGATAGTCAATATGGTTCCAAACCAGATAGTATCAGCAACTTTTTTCAGTGTTTTAAAATCAGTTAATAAAACGTTGCTCAAAGAGTAAGTTCAACCTCCTGCTTATTTTATTAGGTAGCAGACACTGGGCTGGGAGATAGGTCAGTGTGCTTGTATGTGCTGTGTCCTTGGTTCGATCTCTAGCACCACAAAAATGAGAGCGGGAATGGAGGGGAGATAATTGGACCATGAAAATTATGAAACATAGCATACCTTTTCTGCTTCTGTCACCGTCACCAACACCATCATCGTCTTCATCTCTCATCTTACACTTACAGAATTTAGGAAATTATCACCACTTGCATTGTCAGTGGGTTACATTCCAATTTATTTCCTAAACATTCTGTGCATCCATGATAGATTCTTATCATTCCAGGAAGAAGCCCTGCTTCCGATGTGCTAGACACACACAAGGCTCCATTCTCTCATCAGACCTTTCTTAACAAGGGGCTTAGTAAGTCTATGGGATTTCTGTCCATCAGAGACACTAAAGGTGAGCAAGATTATCTCAAGGACATTTCATCAGATGATAATTCTGGACCCGAGGATTCTGAAAATACCTACTCCCCAGACCATTTCACAACTAGGGGCCCTCAAAAAAAGGTGGGCCCTGGCGTTGATGTGCTTCCCAAAAAGAAGGTTTGGGCTTCCTCCGTGGACTTGTTGTCTTCGCCTGACAGAGACGCCTCTCCTGGGGAGCTCAGCAGGGTCCGGCGCTGCCGCCCCGACGGCCTCACCGGGCGGACCTCACCTCCCCCCGGGAGAAGGGAGGCCAGGTTCTCCGACGGAGGCATAGCCTTGGACATCCTTAGCCCTCAGAGAGTGGATCCAGCATGTTACACGCGAGAACTGCCCACCGCCTCGGCAATATCAAGCGCCCTGGACAGAATTCGAGAGAGACAGAAGAAACTTCAGGTTCTGAGAGAAGCCATGAATGTAGAAGGTTAGTAATTTCGTGTGTGTCTGAGAAACGATTGAACCGAAATCGTTAAAATCGTGTATTGGAATAAGCAGTTACTGAGTCGTTCCACAAGTCGTATTTGCACTGCCCGCCTCCCGGCAGGGTGGCTCTTCCTGCTCCCCTCCAGGGCCCCGGGCAGGGTCCCTGCTCCGGCGCAGTCACCCTGCCCGTGTCGTGTGCAGGTTCTCGCTCCCTGTGCTCTGCGTTTTCCGAGCCAGGCTCTTCCCGGCGGGAGGCGGCTTCCCTCCCACTGGTGCCCTCTCGTGGGAGGCTGCAGGGAGCTGCTGGTGCAGGGGATTGAGAAGCTGCGCCCAGGGAGGTGGAACGGCGAGGCCAGGGCACACCGGCTCCATAGCCACCAGCTTAAAAGTGCTTTCAGGGCACGACTCGCGGAGTGTAGGGTTTCTTCCACATGAAATAAAGTTCGGAATCCGTACTCCTAAAGTCACAGTGATAAGGTTTATAGATGGAGAGTCAGCCTGCTTTGAATTAGTTCCCCTCTTTAGTACCTGTGTGACCTTTAACTTCAGCAGTTGGGTAAACGCTTCAAGTCCGAGTTATTCCAGAGAACAGGCCTGAAAAAATAGATTCATTTAAATTAAGTGAAGAATCTAGAGTGATTAAGCGAATTATTACATTCTATAAAGCGATTTTATACATGGTAAATTCTACCTGGGTAGGGTGGCACATGCCTGCAGTCCCAGCATTCAGGAAGCAGAGGCAGGAGGATTCAAAGTTCAAGCCCAGCTTGCTCTATACATGGAATTTAAAGTGAACCTTAACTACAGTGTGACTCTGTCTCAAAATAAACATAGAAAAGTAAATAGTAGATAAATAAATGGTACATTTTTATTACTTTATTTTTACAATTCCAGGATTGCATACCATTTGAAAAAATACCTGATCATGAAAAAATTGATATATTGAATGGAATAAAATTACGTTCTAAACATAGAAATAGAACCTTTGTTCTATTGCAAGAGAAAACAGAATTTTTAACTGCTTCTGTACATCTTTAAAAATTACAATTTTAAATTTTATAACTGCCCTTGCCTCCTTATATAAACCTTGTGACATAGCTGATCAGAGGTAATTTTACAGTACTTTCTAGTTCAGAGAGAAGAGGGTTGTAATTAAGGGTCACATTTATCTTTAAGGTCATTGTTGCAGTATAGTTTACTTAACTCATAGATTACTTTTAAAGTATTCTAAAAGCTTGTTGCTCTATTATTTAAGTTTAAGCAGAGCTGATCACTCAGAATTGTGATTTACTAAAAGAAACTTGGCAGTTTTTAATGGCAACTCAGGAGTAACAGATTAGTAAAATGTTTGGAATTACGGAGGAAATTACTGAATACTTAATTGATATTATGGATTTGTATAGTAGTATTTTTATTTTTAATTCTAGAACCTCACTCATGGTAGGACAGTGCACTTCAATTGAGCTACACCCTAACCCTAATGTAGAAAATAATTTATTCAGAATTTCATACTTAGGGTTGGGAATTGTGACAAGAGTAGGCAGTTCTCTTGGCTCAGAAGTCATATGTCATGCCTGTTACGTGTTGCATAGTAGTTGGGATAGAACTAGTTCTTTAACCTAGGCTTCTTGTGAAAATCATCTCATGGAAACATTAAGTAAAAAAATCATGTCCATTGTGGAAAAAGACAACCTTCAATTATTCGAATAGAGAGAATCACAATGGTCTAAATGTCTAAATAGTGAAAATACATACCAACCCAGATGAGTGTTTCCAGTATTTAGCAGGTTGTGCACTATCTTTTCTTAAAATGTTAATAATAAAAATAATTTCTAATGTTCTGAAGTGTGATTTAGTTTCAAGATGATTCCTTTCCTTAATATTTGGTAAATTAATGATATTATGAATTAATAAAATTTAAGGAATTGTTTCTACATTTCAACATTTTTTTGAGAGTTAAACAGGAAGGAAATCAAGCATTAAAAAAGATGTTTAATCTGTTAAGTTATGCTATTATTGTCTATTTGATAAATTTTGTTTGGATGATTTTTAATCGGTATTGTATGACAGAACATTTTAGACTCTTGCAGTACTATGTGGTCCTACTATCTTATCAAGTAATGTATGTACACTTGTGTAAACATTAACAAAATTCAAGTAGACCGGCTTCTTTCTAAATATGCATATATGCCTACAAAGATGATCCATAGTCTTTATTGAACCTTATTTGCCCCAGGGTAATAAATTATAAAAATCATTTCCAGATTTAGAAATTCTAGATTCGTTACAGGATGTAACAAGCAAAGGAAGAGCTTTCTTTTTAAAAATAAAATATACTTTGAATTGTTGCACATAGAACAGTTTCTATCCTGAAACCCTTCTTTGCTATTATTGAAAATTTTTCTAAAGCATACTCATGTTTTGCCAGAGGATATTTTAAAACCCAAGTAAGCAAAACCAGAAAATGTTGGTTTACTGTGAGAATACTTCACCTTCAATAAATACCCATTGTTATATTTGCAAGTAGTAATAAGTTATATTTGCTTGAGAAGAAAAGCATTATTTAAAAGGAATGTTTGAGATTTTGAAGTTAAAAGGAATAATCTTTCTTGCTTATTTAGTTGAGCACGTTGCTGGTCTTGTGCTGTACTGTCTTTTTCTAAAGATGAGGTAATTTGTGTTAGCTGTTCAAACAAAAGTACAAATTTCTAGCATGATGATTTTAACTAATATACAAAGAAAAAATAGAAAATAATATAAATTCCATTTACCATGTAATTCTTATAAAAAGCAGGCTCTGTAGATCCTTTTTATGTGTGATAAGTCATGCAGAACAGTGTGTCACTACACATGGACACATTCCTTTCTAATATTTGTATTTTAAAATAAATGCACTGCATAAATTTTGTAATCTTTAAGTTTGTTAGTTGCTGATGGATCTAAGTACTTCAGAAGCAGATGAAGTCTTAGGTCACATGTTACCTAAACATATTCCTGGGCTCAGGAAGATTTGGAAACTTGTTAATGATAGAATATTCATCATTTTGGGAATTGTAGCTTTTCCATCCTAGATTTTCAGAGTTCCAGCCTAAAAATTTCCTAGTACATACTATTTCAGTTTTTTTAAAGAAGCATTCCAGTGTTCATTGAGCTAATACAACAAGAAGAAATTACGCATTTCAGTTTGTTCGTCTGAGTTGGCAAGGAGAGTCACTGAACTAGTAGACAGCACAATTATCGTCTTTACCTTGGAGTGTGAACCCTTTCCTGAGCCAAGGCCCTCTCCTCTGGGAAGCAGCCTTTGCCTAAATCACCTCCACAGCAGCTCTTCAGCTAACAGCATCTGCCAACCAGGTCGCACAGGGAATACCAGCTTTAAAATCAAGGAGTTTGGATCCGAAGGGAATCTGGCCATCTTTTAATCTGAACAGCTCATTTTCAGAGACCCACAAAAATAGACCACAAATGACACACGTAATTCATAACAGACCTGTGTTTTTAATCCGGATCTCTTGAACCTATTAAAAATTTTGTCCATGCTACCATACTGATTTTAAGAAGTGATCACGTGTGTTTCAAGCACGTTGTTGGGAAGATGTTTACTGCCTGAGAAGCTGAGCATTCAGCTGACCACCTAACTAACACAGCCCTGAAGGCTCTCCTCAGTAAAAGTACATATGCAGTTAATGCACTGACACGACAGCATTATAAAGGAAAGACTAAACGTGAGGCGCTTTTGGATCTTTCTGGAGTAAATCAAACTGTAGAGGTTGCTCCTTTTGGCCAGAAACTCTTCATGCTGGTGTCTTTGTGGGTTTGACCATGGCATAGCTTGGATGTGGTTAAGCCAACAGCTGATGAAGTGAGAGTATAAAGGCTCAAAAGGCAGCATTTGGCATCGTTCACGCTGACTTCTTTGGGAACAGATGGGAGTCAAGAACAAAAAGATCCCAAGAAAGAAATCGTAGTTGAAGTCTAAAACTTGACAGTGTAGGATTATTACTATATTAAATTAACAACTGAAGCATTCAGACCTCTATAAAGCAGTAGAGGACAGAAAAAACAACTTGGATTTCTCTTTCTCCTCTCCACGCTGCCTCACTCCCCCTCTCTGGCCCCGCTTTACTCCTTCACTGTTTTCCACCTCGGCATAGAGGTAGGTCCTTCCTTTCTTCCTTATTCCCAGCTCGTCCTTTTCTACCTCTCTCTGTTGCTTCTCCAAACCCATGAAGTCATTGGTTTTCTAATGGGATATGTCTGACAAATGTCCCGTCTCCCTTATGGTGCAATCACCATACACACCCTCCCGTTGCTCTGCAGTTGGCAGGAGACTCCTCATTTTGAGAGACTGACTTGGAACCAGTACTGTGAGTATGGTGTGATCAGTTCTCCCACACCCTGGGTGGGGACCGTGAATAGTATTTGCTTCCAGCAGTTGAAACTACTGTACCATGAAGGAAAATAGGAAGAACAGATAAAACTATTTTCTACAAAAGAGGCCATGGTTAAATGTTATTTATGTAATAAACTATTAGTCAATTCACCCTACCTCAAAATTAAATGCTGTTTCCTTCCTTCAAGTGCTATAACCTCTGATCTTGGCCTAATTTTATCCTGGAACAGCCCTGTGAATATAGCTTAAAATCTGTGTTGTGCAACTAGAATAAGTGAACTCTTACTGAGGGATATTCTCCATCTGTGCAGTCCAGCTCACTGGGGGTGGTAGAGGGTTGCAATGTGGCTAATGCTGCGGAGGGATTAGTTTATTGAAATGTGCATAGCCTGACTGACCAGCGGTCACCATATTGAGCACTGTGGCTTCAGACCATTCCTGTATAAACATGTTCCAGTGTACAGTGCCAGCACTCAGTGGAGGAGCACTTGTGTAGCAGCATGTGAGAAGAGACGAGCAGTGAGCTGTTCTTTAGTTTAAGTCGCTTAATTTACCTGAATGGAAAAAATGAAACTGCATTCTCAAATGATAATAAAAGTTAAAGGTGAAGCCACTGCCAACCCTCCAGTATCTTCATTTATATGTGAAATATACTGATTTTGGACTGACAAAATACTACACTGCTGTGTTAGCAAGCAGGGGCCTAATTTAAATCTACTCACAGTGTTATTTTTATAGACCCATTTTGGGCTATAACTTTGCCAACTGCAAGAAGTATAGAAGAAATATTGTAAGTGGATCTTGTGACAATAGATGTCACAGTTTTTAAAACCTAGTAATTTTAACTTCCAAAATATGTCTTAATTTCATCCCAGGCCCTATGTCTCTCTGATAGTTTGTCTCTCTCCCAGGCAAATGTAAATACACTTGTTCCGTCACCTGAGCCCCCAGAAAAGTTTAGATCCTCATACTTAAGCCTCTTCACATTCTCTTATCTCATCCTTTACCATTTTCCATCTTTCTCTTTCTCTCCTCTCTCTTTCCTACCCTCCCTCCCTTCCTCCTCTTTGTGTGTGTATATATAGAGAAAGAAACATATGTCTGTACGTATACATGTATATAAAGAAATACCCACCTATCCATTTAGGGGTCATTTTACATTTCCATGCTTTTAATTCATACAGCCACCCATCCTTAAGATTATCAGGCAGTGCCTACTTCAGAAAGCTTTCATCCTCCCAGTTTAGGGTGATGGCTATATTGTTTCATGGAAATTACTTTTGAATAGCTTATTTCTCCTCCTGCAGACCTCAGAAAGTTGACCTGGTCTAATTCATAATCATATCCTCGGCACCTGCCACCGCCTCTGTGCACATGTAATAATAGGGGCTAAGTAAGTGTTAGTGCAATCTGAGTAACGCAGCGTGGCTGTTAAGGAAGCCTTAGTTTATTCAATGACAGTGTTCCAAATATGGACACAATAATAATTTCTGATCATCTATACCAAGAGCAAGGAGAAATCCCACCTTCTTTTCTATTTTGTCCAGCAGTAAAATCACGTACTCATCAGTTGTAAGCAAACACCCAGTAGCAAATAGAATCAGTTTCCTCTGGAAGCTCTGGAAGGGTCAGTGAAGTAGAGCAACAGAGAATTCCGCAAGGTACTGGAAGAGTATGGCCCAAGTCCTAGACCAGATACGTGATGACCACATTGCCCAGAACTGATATGGAGAGAAGTGGTGATCATTTCCTGTTCTGTTCCTGCCTCTGCATGAGCGTGGCATAGATCAACCGACAGTTTACGGAGAGTTTCTCCATATGCCCTTACTCACTTGCACCTCACTTGCGTATATATTCATACTTGCACAAGCTTTGCTCTTCCAAGTTAAAAATTTTATTTATCATCTGTTCCTCTCAAGGGGCTTGAGAGCATATTCTGTTCTAAAGGGTGGTGTAACATAGAATGTGGAACATATAAAAATGCCACTTATACCCTCCAGAAGTTAATCTTTTGAAAGTTGGCAAATGTTAAAGGATGAGACAAGAAAGTAAAATGATTCTATTTGCTACTGGTTGTTAGCTAGAGAAAAACACTCAATATATGTATACTTGGTGATATTACTTGCGTGTCTGTGCTTTGTTTGAAAAATGAAGTTTTTTTAAAAAAATGAGGGCTCATATCCTTAAAAATGGGGAGTTTTAAAAATGTTTCGTAGTTCTGAGCTACAGATATACTCATTTTAAGTCAGTTCTCTGAAGCGCGTATCTGTCACCTGACTCACGTAGTAGGTAAAGAAAGATCCAGATGAAAGCAGTTATGTAATTCCTGTTGCTGCCGCTGCTGTCCCCTAAGCTGTTCTTTCTGCATGTTGCCTGTCTGAGCATGAACATGTGTCACTTGTAAATGATGTTTTTAGATTACAGTGTGCGCTGGCTTGCGTTTACTTCAGTGTGAAAATTGCAGACTGAAAATAACTTAATGTAAGCCCAAAATATTAATGCAAGTCTTCATAATTAGAGTCTAATGGTCACATGCACATTTTTACATATTTAAGTGCTGAGTGTGTTAGTGATGCTGAAAATTGTGGCACATAGTTGTCAAGATCTCAGCACAACACTCACCTACCGAAAACTGTTTTATTGTTGCCTAAGAGACTCAATAGGATAGTAGAGTCACTGTGAACTCTGTTCAGAGATAGGTTATGGTTAAAGGATAATAAAATATCTGTCAAGCTTTTGTTCTATAAATTTTGGTGAAATAGTATGTATCAAACTTGAGAAAATAATTCTAGAAATTAAAGGATCTCTTCCATTTTTAGAGTTCTGTTTGATTACAATATCTCTATAAATGAGCTTCTACCCAAATCTTAATTCTTTAAGCCATTCTGCTTTAGACCCCTTCTTTTCATTCTCATGACTATTTTACACAGTGCTTTTAGGAGAGAATAGTGTCATTGGTGCTTTGTGTGTTTATATATATGAATTTTTGTTGCTTATACCTGGGCTGATTTTACCCTCTCATTTGCTCTTTTGCACTCATGAGTTCAAACATTATGATTCTTTCCTAAAACCTTTTCTTCATCTGAAAACTATTCATGGGAAGTCTAAGTAAAGGAAACTATTTAACGAAACAAGAAATAGTCATGATTCTAAATGGCCCCTCGTAAATGATTTGTACATTGTAAGCCTCATTAAGAAGTATGCTTCAGCCGGGCATGGTGGTTCATGCCTGTAATCCCAGCACTCTGGAGGCTGAGGCAGGAGGATCGTTGTGAGTTCCAGACCGGCCTGGGCTACAGAGTGAGCTCAAGGCCTGCCTGAACTGCACAGAGACCCTGTCTCAAAAAGAACCCCCCCACCCAAAAAAAGAAGAAGTATGCTCCAAGCCACCCAGTTAAATATGACAAGCTTACCCCACAGAAGGCAGATACATCCAGTCCTGCCATTGTAGTGGTCAAACTTCAGTTTTCCCTGTTTTAATTATAACGTTGCAGTGAAGGTAAACCCCATGTGCATTTTATAAAATGTATATTCAAATGTTATTCATGGGTCCACTGCACATGATTCAAAAGTCCTAGCATTCTGAAAGCTTCACCATATCCTGTAAGTATATAAAAGCATCTTTATAGTTTAAAAATGGTATGATAGTTTCTGATTAAAATAATAAATCACCAGGTTTTGTTTTCACTAGGAAAAAGTATATGAAGATTTATGGTACTGTTTGTTGTGTGCCCATTTGAATCTTTGAATAATTATCATTTTTCTTAAAAAAAAAAAATCACCCAGTTGAGGATGAAGGGATAATGGAAACATGAACTTTATGTATAGTAGAGCATTACTCGGCCAGAGGGAAGGGTAACCCTGAGACACCTCAGGATGCGTGGGCGCACATGTTTAAACGGCACGCTGTCTCTTGGTGTGAGAAACCCAAAGGATGAGAAGGAAGCAAGATGGAGGATGGGTATGGGGAAGAAGGGAAAGATGTTCAAAAGGGCCGGGGGACAGTGGGGTGTGGAGGGGCAAGGAACAGGGATAAAAAGAGAGTGGAATGGACCCGGGGGGACGGGTGTTTAGCTCAGCAGCATAAGTGCCTGCTTGGCAAACATGAGGTCATGAGTTTTATATCCCGTACTCCCCCCAAAAAAATAGTGGAAGGAAAACAGTAGAAACAAAGTTTTGTGAATAGTGAAAGTAAGGAGGATTGAAGGGAAAGGAGGGGAATGGAAAAAAGAATTAAGATACAGTATGTACAGGTACAAATACCCTGCGATGAATGTGTTCAGTATGTATCATACAATGCACCAATAAAAATTAATTTTTAAAAAAAGTTTTTAATAAATCACCCAGTTGCTGTCACTTTCCTGGGATCTGGATAAAATAAAAAGTCCTAGGTCTATAACATTAAATACAGGTAAAAAACCAAACAAAAAACCACAAAGCCCCCATTTGGAATGTGTGACTCTTCTAAAACTTCAAAAAGAAAAGCTATTAATAATGATAGAACATTTCATTGAAAATTAAGTATGGCCAGAAGTGTAACTCAGTGGTAGAACACTTGCCTGGCATGTGCAAAGCCCTGGGTTGATACCCAGCATCATCAAAAAAAAAAGACAAAGGAAGGGTGAGAGACAGTTAGTACTACATCTCTTCTGCAGACCAAATGGAGGAAGACCACTTCTGTTTGGCCACCTTTACATTTGTGAGTCATCTCAAAAGACTCAAGCAATGTTCCTGCCCAGATATGCTGTAAGCATAGGGAATGTACTTCTCCATATGTGCCACACAAGATACTCTTGCACATACAATTTTATAACAATACCTGAAAAAGTTACATTTATTATTTAATTCAGAAAAGGAAAATCCAGACTAGTCTTTTGTCAGCATGACTGAGTAGTAAATTTTGGTTTAGGACTGTAATCTGATGATAACCTTTTTATAAGCATGACTGATAAATACTAAATAAGTTCTGATAAGTACTGAATATTGCCCGGGAGTTTTAATCTAATTGTATCTGCCATGCTGTTACATAAAAGGAACATAGCTAAAAACATTTTAAAAGATATACCACTGCAGAACACAGGACCCTCACAAGCATCCTGCTGCTTCAGTTAACACACATAAAGCTTCGTGAGGTAGGACCTCCTTCCCCCAAGATGATTCCGAGAACAATTACAGACCAGTAATTCATCAAGGGAATATAGACTTATTGTTAACATTTTAAGAGAAGCTGGGTGTGGCAGTGCATCTCTATAATCCCAACACTCTGGAGGGGGAGACAGGAGAATCAGATGTTCAAGCCCAACTGGGGCAATTTATCAATTTAACAAGATCCTTTCTCCAAATTTACTTTTAAATTAATTTTATTGGTACATTTATGAAATACATAATGTAGGGAATTTTTAAATGTATATGCTATATCTTAATTCTTTTTTTTCCCATTCCCCTCCCTTCCCTTCAATCCTTCTTGCCCTCTCCATTTGTAAAACTGTGTTTCTATTGTTTCCTGTTTTTTTGCTTTGTTTTTTTGGTTTTTACCCCAGTTCCCTTCCTTCTCTTCCCCCTCTGCCCTCCCCCACTTCCTTTTCGCATTTGAACATTTTTTTCCATTCTTTCCCATCTCTGTTGCCATTTTGCTCCTTATTTTACTCTTTGGGTTTCTCACATGGCAGAAACAGTGTGCTATTTAAACATGTGTCTGTTTGATTTCACTTAAAATTATATTCTTCTCAGGGTGCATTGATTTACCTGGAAATGTCTCACACTTATTCTTCTTCATGGCAGAGTAGTACCCTATTGTATATAAAAACTCACATTTTCTCTATCCATTCATTGGTGAGCATATGGGCTGTTTCTAAGGTTTTGCTATTATAAATTGTGCTGCTAGAAACATGAGTGTGCATGCATTACTGCTCTGATGCTTTTAACTCTTTTAGAAAGATATATAAAAGGAGAATAGCTGGGTCAATGTAACTCTAGTTTTAGTTTTTTGAGGAATCTCCATACTGACTCTGTAGTATTTGTACCAATTTACAGTCCCACCAACAGTGGAGAAGAGTTTGTTTTTCCACACAACCTCACCAGCATTTGTTGTTGGTTGACTTCTTGATAATACTCATTCTTTCTGGAGTGAGGTAGAGTCTCCGTGTTGTTTTAATTTGCATTTCTCAGATGGCCAGTGATGTTGGACATTTTTTCATACATTTATTTGTGTTTGTACTTCTTCATCTAAGAAGTATCTACTCATTTCAGATGCCCCTTTTTGGACTGAGTCTTTAAATTTGGGGCAGGGGGCTGATTTCTTTGAGATCTTCATATATTCTTGTTGTTAGTCCTTTGTCTGAGGAATAGCTGATAAAACTTTTTTCCCCATCCTGTGGGTTGTCCCTTCATTCTGTTGGTGGTTTCCTTTGCTGTGCAAAAGCTTTTTAATATGATGTAATCCCAGTTGTTGATTCTTTGTAACATTTTCTGTGTGATCTAGGTTCATTCATATTGGGGTTTTGTTTATAAAGTCTTCACCTACATTTATGTTTTATCTATTCTGTCTTCCAGCAAATTGTTTCTGTTTTAATATTTAGATCCTTGATCCATTTTGAGTTTAGTGCATGGTGAAAGATATGGGTGTAGGTTTAATCTTCAGCCTGTGGAAAGCAAATTTTCCCAACACTATTTACAAAAGAAGCTATAAACACTAATATTACTGTAAAGGGGAACCTCAACACTCCACTGGCACAGTAGACAGATCAACTAGTCAAAAAGTCAACAAATAACTGTCAGAGCTGAGCCAAACCTTTGAACAGATAAACTTGGTAGATCTCTACAGAGTATTCTATCCTACAACATCAAAATACATATTCTTCTCAGCAGCACCCAGGACTTTCTCCAAAATCGACCACATACTAGTTCATAGAACACGTTTAAGTAAATGCGAATGAATTGGAGCTATCCCATGCATAGTATCAGATCAGGTGCAGTGAAATTGGAAATCAATGGCAAAAGAAACCACAAAAATTATATAAACACATGGAAATTAGACAGTACTCTCTTGAGTCACATCCAAATTTTTAAAAATAAAAAAGCCCTGTGGATGTAGCTCAATATGAAAACCCTAGGTTTAATCTCCCAGTTTCACACACAAATGCATTAAAATGGATTTATCAAAGTTGGATAAGTTGTATTTGTCTCAGCAGATAAAACCAGAGATTGAAAAGTTTGCTACTAATGTCAGTAAACTGAATAAAAAGAAGACAAAGCATAGACCAGATAGAGAAAAGAAATGTGGACATGTAAAACAACATAAGAACAATTATAAACTATCACCAAAGAATGGAAATTCAGATTAAAATTATATATGATATTACAGTGACTTTACAGAAAGTTATGAAGTACTAAATTCATTTATGGCTTAATATTGAGCATGAAATTATTATCTAGACTGAAAGGTCTCCAATCAGTTTGAGAAGGCTTACTATGACTTCCTACTTTTCTTTGTATGGTATTAAAACCAATTGCCTCTTTAACTTTGGTCTTGTTGGTTTTACTGACCTGAAAGTTGTAATTCTGCATTTGTAATGTGGTGAAGTCTCCTTAGGAAAGTCTCAGAAAACATTGGTGTGGTGCATCTATAACAGTAAAACTCAAGTGGTTTGTTGCTCCCTTGAAAATAAAAGTTTTCTTAAGTAACTCTTACTTGTGTATAATGCATTGCTATTAAGCGTAACTGGTAAGAGTTGAAACTATTGTTTTCAGTCTTCTGCAGTCCTTTCAAATCACATTAATAGTGAACTGGAGGATTTGCAGAATTACAATGACACTTCTTTTTGGTAGAATGCCGTCATTTAGAGAAAGGTAATAGTAAATACCTCCATGTTCAATTCTAAAATTCCATTATTATGGTATTACTTGATATTTATGTTCACTACACACAAAGCCAGACCAAGTACCAGCCTGCTGTGTTATGCCTGGTGCTCCAGGTAAATGTTACCTGAAGAACAGCATATAACTTCTGTTCCATCCAGCCTGTGGCCAGTCATCTATCCATGTAACTATTTCATTTATTTATTAGCTTATTTTTCTTTCAACAACCTCTGTTAAACACTTAGAGAGCACAAGAAAATCCCTGTCCCCAGGTTATGGGCTCCTGGAAAAGAATCCCTTGCCCGGCTCACTTAACCTGCTGTCATCCATCCTCTCTTTAGCCCTAGATGTTACACATGGACTACTTTCTCCAGAGCCCAAAAAAAGCTCCTCAACAACTTTGATCATTTCCGCTGAATGTCATGCAACCTGTCCTACCTAACTGCTTATGCCATGTGAAGGATTCCGTGTGGTGTTTGCTGACTCCTACCACATTCTCCACAACAGTTTCTTTATTCTTCTGAAGCCTCCTGTCAAACAAGCTCACAGGAAGTGATTCATTTATTAACAGGCAGTTTTCTAGCCAAAATATCTTGAAATTTCCTCTGCATGTTCACCCTTTCTCTTAACCATGATTTAAAAAAAAAAAAAAAAAAAGATTTTTTCCTTCTTGCCAAATACACGATTAATCCCTGTGGGTTCTTTGTCCCATCTCCCATTTCCTTCAGCACATCAGTTTCCATTTGCCATCCCACTGCCTGGAGCCATGTGCAAACATTCCACTGTGCCAGAAAGACTGATAATGCTGTCTTCTTACCTTTCTTTTTTTAAGCTTCTTGAAGAATAACATGTAACCATTTTCTCAATTTCTTACCATCTTGTGCTTTACCCTTCTGATTTGGTCTCTGCTCTGTTGATGCAATGAAAAATAGTTCTCTGGAAGATCATCTCTGTATGTGACCTTTATATAACATTTATATTCATTTATTCAGAAAATATGTTGTGCTTAACTGTGCACCATGAACTGCTAAATACTAGAGGTGCATCTGAAAAAGGTAAGATCCTTATTGTTAGAGAGCTTGTAATTTAGGTTAGAGAAATGACAAGTAGAGAGAGAAGTACTTGGTAGAGGGAGAGGTGCGGTTAGTTAAGGTAACTCAGCCTCTGATTGATCATGCAGGCTCACAGGGAAAGGCTTCTCAGAGAAAAAGGGACAATGCTCAGTTACGGAGAGGAAGCCTTGTTGCCAGCACAGCAAATGTCCCAGAGAAGTAATTTGGAAGTTTATATCTGTAAACTGAGTGACACAAGTGCAGGATTTGTTTGGGGAAGTGGATGGTGATGAGGCTTTTCTGAGTCTAGTGTTTCAGTTCATATTTAATTTTTGCCCGTATAAGTTTGAGGGGAACAGAGAGGTCTAGACTTGTTGCCAGATACTCACAAATGACTGTGTGATTTCAGAATAGGCAGATATAGGTGGCAATTAGATTATAGAAAAACCGATGAGTTTCAAACTACTTTGAAGGAGGAGATCAAGAAACAAAGTGACTTCTTATTCAGGAAAGGCCTCTCCCAAATGTGAACTATCAAGTGAGAGGATCCTGTCTGCAGAGGGGATTGAGGAGTCAGGCAGTGCTCCTGACAGGTCACAGGGACAGTGGGGGCAGAGAGGCGGGGGGTGGGGGTGTGCAGTGGTGCAAAGGCAGCCTTTAGATTGTAGTCTGCTCTTGCTGGGGTCCTGCCCTCTTGTAGGCGTATACTGCACAAGCCTGGCTGCCCCCACTCCCACTCCACACTTAGCCTCTCATCCTGCTGGGCCCGAATGCCCCATGTCAAACAAGAGGTTGTGCATCGTCTTACTGTCTGTATTTTAAATTCTCTGCTTCTAGTTTTGCATTTTCAGTCCCTTATAACACGTAATAGAATTTCACATAGCATTCTAATAACTAGCTGTCAACAATGGTGCTGATACAGCACTGTTCTAAGAGCTCTGCACACATGTTCATTTATTGGACTCTCATAGCAAACCTAGGAGGTGTGCACTGTTATTACATCCTGTTTGGGCTTAGAAAAAACATGAGTCACTGGGAGGTTGAATTATTTCCTGGAGATTCAAACCAGGCAGCCTGATTCTACAGTCTGTGCCCTTAATCAGTGTGCCAA
This sequence comes from Hydrochoerus hydrochaeris, assembly GCA_004027455.1. NCBI lineage: Eukaryota > Metazoa > Chordata > Mammalia > Rodentia > Hydrochaeridae > Hydrochoerus > Hydrochoerus hydrochaeris. The sequence continues at coordinate 161,450 of PVLA01002424.1, forward strand.
ACCATCTCAGAATTACAACCTATTGAATACATTCCAGTGATTAGTATATTTAAAGCAATGCATAAAATATTCTAGCTCCACAAGATTAAACATAATTTATAATTTGTGTAGAACAGCTCATAAGTTTGTTTTCTAATGTTTTTGTTTTAATCTCCCTAGAACCAGTGCGAAGGTATAAAACTTACCACAGTGATACCTTCAGTACACCCAGTGAAAGTCCATCTATTATTTCCTCTGAATCAGATTTCAGACAAGGTAAGAGGTATCTCCAACAAGAAAAAAAAAAAAGTTTTAAAGAAGTCATGATTGTAATTCTTCACAAACGCTGTAATTCAAGTGAAAATTTAAGAATTGTAAAATGTTGCCATCTACTTTTTTTGATAGTATTATAGGAATTTAGCAGTTTCAAACAATGATGTCATTTTTATACAGACAGAAAATCACTATCTGTAAAAATAGCTAAACTTAACCTCAGGATTTAATAACATTATGTCACTAGTTTGGTTATATGAATATAATTTGTACAAATTATAAAAATGCTTGAGTTAAGGGTTGTTTTTAGAATTTTATCACCTTTACCATCAGTTCTTTGTCATTTACGACTAGTGAGAAGGGCTGATGCTTCAAAGAGGTTCGAATCCGGCAGTGGTCTCCCAGGACTGGGTGAAACTCCAGGGCAAGGCCAGCTACAGAGACTCAGGTATGTCGGGCAACACAGCAGAGCCATAGACCCCTGGTGAACTGTGGTTTTTGTTTAGTTTTGCATCTTTCTTAAAATCAGAGTGGAGGGCCAGGGGTTTAGCTCAGCAGCATAAGTGCCTGCTTTGCAAATGCAAAGTCGTGAGTTCAGTCCCCAGTCCTCCCCCCAATCAGATTGGATGTCTTTTTTTATTATCTTTATTTTTTTTCCATTTCCCTTTTCCTTCACTTCTCTTTCTTTAATAAGTTCTTAAAAATTCATCCAATTCTATGAAAGGTAGGGATTGGAATCTTTTAAAATCATGATTGACTCTGATTATTTATAGGTCTTCTCTTTTAAATTGTCAGTATGAATAGAAAATAACAGTCAAGAGTGTGTAGCATTAAAAATCAGTAAGATGGTAAACCTTCATTTCTGGAAGAATAATACTTTTTTTTAAGGTTAGCATAGGCTCTACCAGCAGGCTTTTAGTGAAAATATATTTGTTGAGAGAATATTGAGTAGATTACTACTATGTGACCTATTACATAAGAAGTTAATTATTCATTATCTGTCTTAAAAGAAGTGTCTGGTATTGTTTAAAAGCCTGATTTGGGCTGTTTTGAGCTCATTTGCATACTGAAATACTTTGCGCACTTCGTATGTTAGTATTGTTTATGTTAAGTTTAAGATGGTGGGCTGTGCGTTGATTTTCTTTATTGAAACTGAAATATGTCAGGTTAATAGTATGTTGATATCATTGTCAGGTGTACACAGTTCCCTTATGGGATCGAAAGATGTTGTTAAGGCTAAGCATTAATTTCAAATTGTAATATGATATTAGAGGTCCAGAGGTTGCTTTAGAATTTCCTCCCAACGTGTGAAAATCTTTTTGAACTTGATCTTTCAGTATGTTTAATTCAAGTGCTACCAGATGCAAGAGAATAATTTTAATATTAACAAGTATTTGTCTCTTAGCTAATTAATTTACCAGACACTATTTCACACTTGTAAACCATTAATAGGCCAGCTAACTCTAGCCTTAGAATTAAAACAATTTACTCATGGCTTAGAGTTCAAGTGATTAAATCCATTGCACTAAAATTAATTTTCCTTAATTAAGTTCCTCAATATTTCAGTCTTTATTGAATTTATTTTGTTTCTTGTGTCTTTTGTAAATAGCCTAAAATATTTTATTTTCTTCGAGGAAAGCTCCAGTAAGTATTCATTTATCTAAAACTATGTTTGCATAGAAGTCTTTCTTATCTAGTGATGACCCCAGTTTGATCATTTGAACAGAGATATAAGGCAATGACAGTCCATCTTTGGTTGTACAGATTTTCCTACTGAAGCAGAAGCACTGGGGGTGAAGAGTAGTAAGAAGCCAGTATAAATTGCACTCAGCTCAGGGTTGCATGGAGAAAAAATTTCTTTAGAATTCACTCTTCTCTGTATCTGACTTGCAGAAGGCCTCGAACAGTTAGTGTGAGTCCCTTTCAGTGAAAAGAGTAGAGACAACTGGAAAAAATATTGGATTATGCGTTAACAATTTGTTTGCAGTTTGTTATTTAAAGACATATTCCTTCTAAACAAAATTAAATCATCTCATGAGCTTTATCTCAATTTTCTTAATCTCAAAAGTATCAAGTATTGGGATAACCTTCATTTTAACTTTTTAGATTCTATTCAAGAAAATATTAAAGCCATACTAGCTTGTTAGAGCTCTGTTCTAAAGATAAACTGTTTGTTTGTTTGTTTCTTAATTTGTGGACAGAAAAATCCTGTGATATCCATGCCATCTGAGTTAGATATAGGTAGAGGTGGAAAAACTTACTGCCAGGACAAGCAGATTGTCAGGTGTACGCCTTGTCTCACACACATTGCTCACCTGTGTTTCCGCCCACCAGTCCCATCCTTTTGCAGCCCCCAGAAGTATCCATGGATTCCAGTACCATCTAAGGGCTTTGTGCAAATGCTGAATTTCGTGGATCTGCACACATCCTCAGCGTGTGGTCCATAATGAGAACCTCCTGCCTCATTCTTCTATATTGCAAGATCTGTAAACAGTGCTGTGTTTGCATGTGTTGCAAGCTTCCTTATAAAAAAAATTCCATTCCCTTTAGCTGGAATGAGATGACAAAACATATCCAGACAGAGCTATTGGTTCCTATCACACGGTGGCGGGGGACAGGAAATGATGAGTCAGATGCAGAAGCATACGTAATGCTGGATTCTCAGTCATCAAAAGTGTCTTTCAGAGACCAAAAGGATACAGCTGTTTTTGGAAAGCATTCCTCAGCCTTTCCATGTGTCCGCTTTCAGAGTACAGCTTATACATGGTACAGCTCCCAGCGCTTCTGTGACTCTGCTTATTGAAATAACCTTTTTTCTGACGCCAAATAGCCTATTTTTTGATGCTTTAGTGATACAGATTTTCTGGATCTTTGGCTTGCTTTTGTTGTTTCCCTCTCAAGATTTCAATCTTCATAGAAACTTCCACCAGTTACTGTGTTGGAAGAGATAAAGTGACAATCACTTTAGCTATCTTTGAGTAGCTCTGATATAAAATAATTTGAACAGGAAGCTAACATAATTGATGAGAATTCTATATTTAGCTGTTGGTGCACGTCTTTCATCCCAGCATGAAGGGAGACTGAGGCAGGAGGATCACAAGTGGCAGTGAGCCAGATTATATTCAGTCATTCACTCAACAGGTAATTACTGAGCGCTTGTCACTTACAAGATTCTTTCAGTTAGTGGAGATGGAGTTGTTTCCAATACAGAAACATCCCCCTGAAGAGTCTTGCTCAAGATAAGAGATAGCCAGTAAACTACTGCAAAACAGGCAGTGGGTGCACTGTTATTTAGCATAGTATTCCCAACTCCTGGGGAGAAAGTAAAGCAGGCTGCTGGGGTAGGGAGTGTGCGGATACGATGTGTATTTTGCATACTTAGTATAATCAGATTTGCTAATCTGCTAGGATGGCTTAGGGGCTCTAAGGAAGATTTCATAGGCATGGCGCATCCCTCAGGTAATTAATTACCAGGGACCTAGGAGCAGTCGGTACCTGCGCGTGCACACACACACTCACAGGCACATGTCTCCTACAGAGATTCTTCTAAAACGGAAACAGAATTTGCTAAAGTTCCCAATGCCTTACTCAGCACAGACTTTTCTTCTTTTAGCCTTGAAACAGCTGTGCTCTTCCCAGCCCTTCCTTTTCCTCTTTTTAAGCAGCAGACAATACGAAACACCCCTGGACAGCAGCACAGTCAGCCAGGAGGTCATGCTGAAGCGGCAGGAGGAGGAGATGGTGCAGCTGCAGGCCGCGATGGCCCTTCGACAGTCTCGGCTCAACCTGCGCCCCAGCGACACAGTCACAGCCTCCATGCTGGACATCACCAGAGACCCACTGAGAGAGATGGCCCTGGAGACCGCCATGACCCAGAGGAAGCTGCGGGCAAGTGCATTCTTGGCCATGGGTCCAGTCCCGCTCTCAGGGAACCATCAGGCAGAGAGCTTCACTCATCATGACCAGTACCCAGCAATTGCCTATAAGTGAAGTTGAAATTCTGTGTTAGCTTTCACTTGGGACTAAGTATCTTGTTAGTTGACATTAACATAGTAAATATTTAGCTATTGTCATTATTGTATTTTAAAAATTAAATTAGATGGACTTAGAGTATCTTGATTCTATGTTTTTAATTCTGTAATACCTATATCAAAATTGGGGGATAAGCAGGATGCCACAGAAAATATTGTGAGCTTTTAATATTGTGGGGGTTTCCAATGTGATAATTCCATACAGAACAGAAGGCACTCACAGAGGCACACCTTCTTCCTAAACCAAGGATTCAGAGAACTAGACCAGAGCTTTGGTTCATTAGCAATTCACAAATTACAGATTGTGCCTGTAGAGTGTGCACTGCCATCTAGTATCTCTCTGAAAACCTACATTTCCTGTTAGGCGGTCAGTTTCTGGCTGTTTTCAGCAGAGACATGCTTACCAGTGACTGGGTCAGCTGAACTACCAGTCATTAAAGTGCCACACGATGTGTTTTCTGTGGAAAGAGCAGCTGGGTGTATATCTGAGGCTGAACTAGTAAGTGGAGGAAAGGCTTCACAATTGAATTAATATTCTTCTTCAGAATATACATTAAACTTTTTCTATTCTCCTTTCCTTACAGACACATTTAACTTGTTACTATTCTGTTGCTTTTGTTGATCTTTACTAGGTTCTGTGATTCCTGCCCCAGACCATTTTCATTTGTTCTACTCTATTTCTATCCTTGTTTAAAACCTGTCCTATCAGTTCATTGACTATTAACAGACCCCTGATGTTAGCCTTTTACTCAAATGGTATCTGTCACATGTTCTATACTCAAGTTAATTGGATAGAATTCCCACACCAAGCAACCACATGAGCTATACAACCCAGTCCAAAGAGGAAGCCAACAAAAATAAAACTCTAGTGACCTCTATTAGTTTAAACACACCTCCAGGTACACACACACACACCCCACCTGACTCAGCCTCAAGATTAGCCCTGCCTTCCTCACCCATTTGGACCTAATCTTTCCCTCTGTTTTCATCCCTGCTGCCCCTGAAGTTTAACTTGTTTGAAGTTACCTCTTAGATCAGTTCTCCCCTGTCACTAAAGGCCTTGAATGCACAGGAGGACGGGGGAGGGTGGGCTGAATAGCAGGCAGTTCAGCTGCAGGCTCCACTCCCCCATCTCTGAGCTTCCTGATACCTGAGGTATTTTCCTGCTGAGGGGACAGGTGAGGGGTGGAGACAGTGTAATGTCTGTGTCGACTCAAGTTCTTACTATGTAAAACAAAAGCATGAAGCATCACAGTGTTCCACGGTCATGGATACAGACGGATGTGTGTATTTTGTACTCACCAAGTATGTGTCCTTTAACTGTAACTCATTTTAGTTTGAATATCACACTGTAAAACAATGCAATTCTTCCAGGGATGTAGCTCAGCAGCACAGCATCTGCCTGGCAAGCACAAAGTCCTGAGTTTGATTTCTGGTACCAAAAAAATAAAATAGGATAAAACAAAACAGTACAATCTTGTTCACTCAGTTTACACATTAGCAACAGAAAACCAAATCATTTATGAATGAGCTTGATAACTTATTTTTATTATTTTATTTATTTGCTTCATATTTGTGTGTGTGTGTGGTGATGGAGACCAACCCCAAGGCCTCACAATGTCAAGGATGTACTGTTCTACCACGGACCCACACCTTGAGCCCAGGAGCTTATTTTTTAAAGTCTACCTGGAGGCCAAATATTGAAAACTAATAAAATGATGAAACAGTATAAAGCTGGACATTATATTTGATCTCACTTATAGAAAACAAATATCAGGAAAAGCTTCTATGTGTAGGGCATGTTCCATTCTTGATTTTGGCACATTTCCTTGAAGTACTACATTGAAAGTTTCTGCATTTGTTTTAGATCATCTAGTTTTAGTGTGGTAGCTTTAAATGTAATGTATTATTATAGCATTATTTTTCTTGCAAGGTAAGAGGAGAATGGTAAAAAATATTAATTCTTATGTGATTTGCAGAATTTCTTTGGCCCTGAATTTGTGAAAATGACAGTTGAACCATTCGTGGCTTTGGATTTGCCACGGTCTATTCTTGTAAGTAATAAAACCAATTGGTATACCTTGTGCAAAATTATTATCCTGGTACTTTTGTTTTTAAAAAAAACTCATTTAAAGACTTATAAAGCTTATTTTAATAAATGTCATTTCTTTTTTTCAATTACAGACCAAAAAAGGGAAAAATGAGGATAATCGGAGAAAAGTGAACATAATGCTTTTGAGTGGACAGAGGCTAGAACTGACCTGCGATACCAGAACCATATGCAAAGATGTGTTTGATATGGTCGTGGCCCACATCGGCCTGGTGGAGCATCACCTATTTGCTTTAGCGACCCTCAAAGGTACTGAGCACTTTAAATTCAGAATACAGCATGGAAACTGACCCTCTACAGCTACTGTCCTGCTCAGTTTCACTGTGGGAAATAGTAACTGAGTGAACAAGTCAGTGCTGAAAAGTGGAAGTGGGGAACTGCTCCCAGCTTCATTCGCTGTTAATATTCATGTTTGTTAGGTACCTCCTGCCCCTGTTTTGAAAAATTTTTCTTTGGCTAACACTATATAAGAATAAGTTGGTTTTGTCACTTTGTTTTGTTTTGTCCTGTTTTGTTTCGCAGTATTTGTTTTTCCAGACAAGTCTCAGATTCTTGGGTTCAAAAATCCTCTTGCCTCAGCCTCTTGAATAGCTGAGACCTACTAGACCCAGTTAAAAATACAACAGATTTTATTTGTGACACTCTAGGACTGTTATCTATGTTAACTGCAGATATATAAGTATATCTATCTATCTATCACAGGGCCATATCTCTGAATTTTCACAACTTCTTTGGTCTACTGCCCTAAAACCATATCTTCTTTCTTAAGTGTTATTAGTCAATGACAGAAAATATAGTCATTTCTCAAGTCTTTTAAGCATTATATCCACTGAACCTTTTGACATACACAACCATCTTTACTAAAGGCTTGACTTTATCAATCACAGTTGTCATAGCAATAAGCTATTTAGAGTTGATTTTCATTCTTTAATCAACCATTATACTTATAAATTACTCTTTAGTATTTCAGATTTCTTAATGTTTAACTTAGACAACAAAGTACCATAAATCACTGATCTTGAAACTCTACAATATCATGACTTTTTCATAAAATAAGTATTTTCTTAAATATATTTTGTTGAATATTATGCCTTAAAATAAATAATTTATTTTATAAAATCATCCAATGAATATGCAATATTTAGTGGCACGTACCTGTAATCCCAGCACTTGGGAAACTAAGGCAGAAGATCCACTACAAGTTCAAGCCCAGCCTGGGCTACATAGTGAGACTCTGTCTCAAAAACAAACAAAAAAAGAAAATAATAATATGTCTTTTTTCTTAAATATCCGGCACAAAATCAGATTTTATTAGGTAATTCTCTTACGTATTTGGAGAGAGTTAATAATAGTTAAGTGATAACATTTAAAAATAAAAATTAATGACTTTATTCCTCCTATGTTTCAGCTAATGGTTCAGTAATAACAAATAATAACTGAACATGAATTATAATGCCATGTGCTACCTGAGTTACCCAGTATTTTATATCCAGGTTGTCATCTGATCCTGTAATAGCCCTTTAAAGCGGGGACTGGCATTACCCTAACCTTACAGCCAGGAGGACTGATGTTCCGGGAGGTGAAACAGTTTACCGAGGGGCATGCGGGGAGTAAGTGATGTGATCAAAGCTGAGCCAGACCTGTCCCAGGAGCCTGCGCCTTGAAGTCTTGGGCCCGGTTGTCCTCGCCACACACAGAGCCACGCGACTCCTGCTCACGCTCGTGGCAGTCTCATTTTGTTCTTGTCTGGTGCTAGTATGTACAGTGAAGAAATTAAAGGAAACGTTTTATCTGATAGTTTTTCTCACTCTGTTTTAGACAATGAATATTTCTTTGTTGATCCTGATTTAAAATTAACCAAAGTGGCCCCAGAAGGATGGAAAGAGGAGCCAAAGAAAAAGAGTAAAACCGCTGTTGATTTTACTTTGTTTTTTCGAATTAAATTTTTTGTGGATGACATTAGCCTAATACAGTGAGTACACCACCAACCAAGTTTCTCATCTGCTCTTTTTGGGTCCCCACTCTTTACCCTTTGACTTACTGGGAGTGAACTATTTGGTAGTGATCGAGGATAAATTCATCTTTCTATTAAAAGAAATGCAGTAGCCCCTCCCTTATCTGTAGTTCTGTTTTCATAATTCAATTACCTGTGGTCAACCATGTCAGAAAAATTGACATAGAAAATTCCAGAAATAAACAATACATGCATTTTAAGTTGCAGTTCATCCTGCATACCATGACAAACTCTTGTGCCATTCCATCCTGTCCTGCCCAGTACATGAATCATCGCTTTGCGCAGCAGATCTGTGCTCATATACACTATCTGCCTTTTAGTCACTCAGCAGCTGTCTAACTTGTCATATCAGCTAGCAAGGAATTGCACCAATTCAAGTATGCCACAGAGAATCCTTAAGGTGCTGCTTTTAAGTAAAAGGTAAAAGCTGTTGACTTAATAAGGAAAGAAAAGAAAATCTGTCAAGGTCACTAAGATCTGTATTGTAACTGTTGTAAATCTCTTACTGTGGCTACTTTATAAATTGAACTTTATTACAGGTATGGATGTGGAGGGTTTGGTGCTACCCGGGTTCAGGAATCTACTGGGAGTCTTCTTCTTAGATAAAGGAGTTGAATATTTCTTTCATACAGCTTACCGAATTCTTGTGTCTTTTTGATCACCACACATGGTGTGCACACCTGTAATCCCAGTACTTGGGAGGCTGAGGCAGGAGGTTCACTGTGAGTTCAAGGCCAGCCTGGGCTACACAGTGAGACCTTGTCTGAAAAAAAACAACAAAACAACAACAAAAATCACTTACCAGCAAGCTTAGCAATTATAACTACATTAGAAACTAACTGCTATAGCTGTAATTAAACTCGCCCCAAGATTCAAGACTAGAGGCCCGAGTGTTGGTGTGCTTGTTTGCTTTTGCAGACACACTCTGACCTGGCATCAGTATTACCTTCAGCTGCGGAAGGACATTCTGGAGGAGAGGACACACTGTGATGATGAGACTTCCTTACTGCTGGCGTCCTTGGCACTCCAAGCTGAGTATGGAGATTATCAGCCAGAGGTTGGATTTATTTTTCCCCCCAAGACTGCTTTTGTATTAGCATTACCCTTAGCATAATTGAGAACTAAACCTCATTAGAAGGTTTCATGTGTAGGTCTGAAGTTGTTGAGGCTAGTTTGGTGCCTCAAAGTGACTCTAGAAATACGTTTGCTACATATAGTTGTACAATGTGAGATGTATTTTTCCATTTAAAATGTTAAAATTTATTTTTCTATCGAAAATTTTAAGAGTTTAGGGCTATCTAGTACTTACTCTTTTCTTTCCCATTCTCCAAATAATTGAGACTAAGCTTGAGTTTTAAAGGATCCTCAGCTTTCCACTCAGACCCACGCAGCGAGCAGCTGGGAACAGAGCAGAGCTCAGTGTGGAACATGGCTGTGCTCACACAGCCTCCTGATCCTGGTACCAGTGAGCTAGGAGGGACACCTGTGCAGCAGCCCGCACACACCAGCTCTTAGCATGGGTGGCATGAGGCCTCAAGTGTACCTTCCTGCAGCGTGTCGTCAGTCAGTCATGCCACTTCCCCGAGTTTAAAAGGGAGACTGACGTCTGTCCCTTAAAGCTCACTCTTCAGAGAGAGAGAAGCAGAACAGCATGTCCATCTCTTCATTAAAACAAAAGGGTGAGCTCTAATAAAAGGCAAATAGAGCCACTAACAAAACATTTCCCCTGTTAGGTTCACGGTGTGTCTTACTTTAGAATGGAGCATTACTTACCTGCCAGAGTGATGGAGAAACTTGATTTATCCTATGTAAAAGAAGAATTGCCCAAACTGCATAATACCTATGTGGGAGCTTCTGAAAAAGAGACAGAGTTAGAATTTTTAAAGGTAAGCATATAAGATGACAAAGCATAAATGTCTTCCTATAAAATAAGGAGAAAGTGTTGGAGGATATGTAATTAAAAGCTCAGAGACCAGTAACCGATACTGTGGTTTATTTTATTTGATTTTTTCTTGACTAAATCCATGATGTTTTGGTTGTTTGTTTGTTTCAGTGTTGGAGAGTGAACCCAGGGCCTCACACATACTAAGCAAGTGCTGTACCACACAGCTTATATCCCTTTCCCTTTTTAACTTTTTCTTTTGAGACAGTGTCTAGCTAAGTTGCCTAAGGTAAGCTTGGACTTGAAATTATCTTGTCTCAGCCTGCCAAGTATCTGGAATCACAGGTATGTGCCCCCAGGTGTAGTTTAAATATGTGTACATAAATCTGCTTCTCAGCATGTACTTGCCTGTATATTTTCACATTGACTTTTTTTTTTAATTTAAAGAGAAACAAAAGCATGTAAAGGTTAGACATAATACAGAATTCCAAAAAAAAAAAAGATAACAAGAAATCACTAATAAATTACATACTGTCCTCTTAGAAATAGTTGTTCAAGTTACAGAATTAAAGCATACAAAGTATATAGTTCAACAGTGAGAGTGTAAACAGCTATGCATGCAAGAATCTCTACATGTATTTCTATCTTTTCTGTATTAGAAGGAAAAACAAAACTTAGCAAGACCAAACAAAACAGATTCCTATAAAAACATGAAACCAAAAAGTTGTATAAAACCACAGTACAAGGTGATCTACAATAATTACTGTGCTGTTTCTTATTATCTTCAATAGAATGTCTAAATCATCAGGCATAATTGAATATAGCAATATAATTGAGTAAAGCAGTAAATAACAATATTAGTAAAAATAAAACATTGTAGGCAGTATAAAACTTTAAAGGCAGGTAATAATCAAACCATAGTGGATATTCTAGTGAATCTTGTCATCTTCAGTGCGGTTGCCTATACTCTCAGACTTGATACTATCAATCATAACAGCTTTGAATAAAGTCTATCAATACAAAACAGCGATCCAACAAACCATATTCGATTACGATCAGTCATAGTAAAACAATGTAGGTTTTACAGAGCTTTAGATTAAGTTAATAGGAAATTAAGGATGATTACCGTACTATATCCTGGTATTTCTGGGATTGCTGTCTGTGCTCTCAAATCTAGTACAGGCAGAATGACTGGAACAGAATATAATACATCTAAGCAGAGCAGCGTGAGTAATGTGGATTTTAAATCCTGGTGCACTATTAACAATATAGTGTATCAAGGCCATCTATGTTAGCAATTCTAGTTATCCTTCTTTGCCTCATTTCTGCTATGCTATTTTTCTGCCTTTGTCTAGTTTTCTCCTTCATTCTACTGCCTTCCCTGTTCATTGAGGCCTTTCTGCCACTGTTCCTAAAATCCTGGTATTTTTCTCTCTCTCTCTCTAGTGTCCTTCAGCATTCTTTGCAGGGTTGGATTGGTGGTCACAAACTCCCCCAGTTCCTCTTTGTCATGGAAGCATCTTGTTTCTCCATTAATTTCTAGTGACAGTTTTGCAGGGTAAATCAATCTGGGCTGGAGGTTATTTTCTTTTAGGGCTTGGAAGACTTCGCTCCAAGCTCTTCTTGATCTGATGGTCTGTGTTGAGAAGTCAGCCGTGATTCTGATGGGCTTACCTTTATAGGTAATCTGTTTCTTTTCTCTGATGGCTTTTAATAATCTGTTTTTATATTGAATTTCTGGTATCTTGATTATTATATGTCTGGGTGTAGCTCTGTTTTGGTTGTAGGTGGCTGGAGTTTTGTATGCCTCACATAACTGAATGTAATTTTCTTTTCCCATGCTTGGGAAGTTTTCCTTAATTATTTCCGTGAATAGCCTCTGTAATTCGCCTGTGTATAGTCCTGCTTCTTCGTTCACATTTCTTATTCTTAAATTGTAGATTCTCTTGTCATCTTCTAGCTTTTGTATTGTTACTGCCTTTTTCCTTGTTGTTTTTAAGAGATCTTTCCTTTCATGATCACGCATTACAAACTTGTCTTCAAGTTTTGATAGTCTATCCTTAGTTTCTTTTAAGGAGTTTTGCCAGCTTTCAATGGAGTTTTTAATTTCCTGGTAGTCTCTTTGAATCTGCTTCATGTATTCTGTATTTTCTTTTATTCTTTATCAAATGTTTCTCTTCTTTTTTTTGTGTTCCTCCCTTCTTCTGTTTGTATCATCCTGAGAGATGCTTCTTGAGAGCATTTCTTTTATTACTCTACTCATATCCTGCTTTACCTGATTTAATATTTCAGTTTTGAGCTCATCTACAAGGTCCCAAAGATATCTCTTAATGTCCATTGAAGCCATGTCTGATGTTGTGTGTTTGCTGCTCTCAGTCTCCCTTGTTTTTCCTTCTCCTGGATCAGTGCTCTCAGGGTTCTGGGCTGGGGGATTCCTCCTGCCTCTCTCCTGTCATGGCCCAGGCTTCCTCCACACGGGTTACAGTGCAGGTCCCAGCCCCCTTCCCTATTGGCTACATTTCCTCCGAAGCACGCTGGCGAGGGACCTCCACCCTCTCCTGCCTGCTCTTGTCACTGAGGTGCAAGCAATGGCTGTATTTGCCTGCCCCTCCCCACCAGGCCAGCCAAACTTCAGGTAGCTTCACCTGGTCAGTACTTGCTAGGCACAGGGAATCGATTTGGGACGGCTTAGTGGGTCCTGGCCAGGGGCGCAGCCCAGTCCAAGCAAATCCCACGGATATGCTCTTGGGAGGGAGCATCCAACTGAAGTCACTGTCACTCCCAGTTCAGGCTCCTCCTGCCCAATTCCAACATGTTGCCCATTTGGCCACACCCTTCCCTTGGGGGGGGTTTCTCACTCCCAGCACTGACTGTGGATCAATGAAGGTCCCTTCACTGGCTCCACTCTCCATTGGGCTCACCAACCCCTGACTTCATTGCTGCTGTGCTTCCTGTGTGTGAGTGGCAGCAGGAACAAGTTTGGGCGGCTCTGCCGGCTGGCACAGATTCAGGCCTTTGCAAACTTGGTGGGTCACGGCGAATGAGAACTCTGTGTCCTGTAATTTTTAGCTGTTTCAGTTGTAGTCCTGAAATATTTGACGAGCTTTTTAACATTTTAATTTCTTCCTGTGTCAAGAGGATCCGTCTCCCTCTGTCTGGGTCTCTCCAGGGTGTTTTATTTTGCCAAATGAGTTGTTTCTCCCGGGAGGCTTTGTATTTTATTGCTCACTGATCAGCCATCTTTAACATTGACTCTTGATGAACAAGTTTTTAAAGTTACCAAAGTGATTTTTTACTAGATTTGTTTTGTTTTGTTTTGCAGTGCTGGCTGTCAAGCACAGTGGAATTTTTATAAATGAAGTAAATGTTAGGGTTCATTTTTTGGCAGTGGATCTACATTGCTCTGGCAACATTATTGGAAAGACCATCCTTCCCACATTAAACTACATTGGTGCAGGCACAATTTCTGTAGCTTTATTTATCAGAGCACACTGCCACAGTATGGTGCTGTCCCAACAGGTCTGCCAGAGGCTGACAGAATATGGCGTCCATTTTCACCGGGTGCACCCTGAGAAGAAGTCACAGACAGGAATACTGCTTGGAGTCTGTTCGAAAGGTGTCCAAGTGTTTGAAGTTCACAATGGAGTTCGCACGTTGGTCCTTCGCTTTCCATGGAGGGAAACCAGGAAGATTTCTTTTTCTGTATGTCCATTTTAACTCCCTCTTCTTTGTATTTTTAAATGACTGCTGTCTATTCCTGTGTAACATATTCAGTAACTTTCCCTAAGTAAGTTAGGCCCTACCATTCAGTAATGTTACTATGTCTTTTTTTTTTTTCTTTTAATTGGTACCGGGGATCGAATTCATGACCGCGTGCTTGCAAGGCAGGCACTTATGCCACTGAGCTAAATCCCCAGCCCCTTGTTACTATGTCTTAATACTATTTAAGTCTTCTTTCTTAGTTGTAAGAGGTGTTACTGAGATTTGTCTCTAGTTTTCTCAGGAAGCGATTTTTCAAACTGATACATTCTGAGCTAGTTATATACTTGGTTAACTTAAGTTAAATTACAACCAAATTGAATTCTTTGTTACATCAGAACTTACTCTAGGGTTGTCCACAATTTGTCACATGGAGAAACTCCTGATATTTTTAAGACAAATGACTGTCTTAATCCTGATAAAATTTACCTAGCTCAACAACAAGTTCCTTACAGTAACTATTATGGGAATCCCATACATCCAAAGATATAATACATTTTATAAACTAGTCCTGTTCGTTTCTGCAGTTTCAGATTTTAGTGCATATACTTTATTAAGATAAAGTTAGAAATTTTATATTCAGAAAATACTGTGTGTATGGCAGATACTAAGTTCTAAAGGCCTATTTTGATTCTGGATGTTGATGTGCCACTGGCAGAACCCAGAGTGAATAGGAAAATGTCCAGGTATTTATTTCCTGATGGTATCCAGGGAATGCTGATGTCTTTACTTCACATTTGGGCTGAAATATGCTCTCAACAGAGTGATATTTCTAAGGATATTTAACTTTCCCCCAGTGGACATTCTGGCATAACAAGTGTCTGAAGGAAGCTTTAGATTAACTTAATACACATTCATTTTGGACCAGTTTTGAAAGAGCAACAAGTAATCATTATAGTATTCAGCTCTGTTACTCACCAAGCTATCGAACCATCACTCTATAGAGAGCACTGTGTAGCCAGGATCAACTCATTCACAAAGCTCTGCAGCAATAAAGAATAGACCGCATCCCCCCTGGAACCCCCGTTTTCAACAGCACCGTTTGTCCTGCAGCTCTTTCTCTAGTGCAGAGCTCCCTTTCATTTCTGCTAACTTTGGGGGGGCGGGGGGATGAAAAAGTCAGCCCTCAGGACTGACAGCTGAATTCTCACTGTCACACTTGTCGTCAGTTAAGTCTTCCAATTAAATACTGTGTTTCACACCAGTATTTCTTTAGTAGATATGAATTCATCTACAACATCACTTTTCATAATTATTCTGTACCTCTAATATAGAATATTCTGCACCTCACTTATCTTTGCTGGGGCTTTTTGTGGCCCCACCTCTTTGCTGCCTTTGGGTATCTTACCAGATACCAGTTTGTGGCTCTTCTGCCTTTCATATGAACAGTTTAATCAGTAAGAGCTCTATCACTGTGTAGAGTTCGGGGTCCTTGCAAATCACTTGATAGTAGACAAAATTTTCCCTACCTAATGGAAGAGCTACTATTATACTACTTACATAAGGAGTTACTAGTTTTACTACTTGCAATCAAGATACACTGTGCACAGCCAAGATACTACTCCCCTTGACAAGGATTAGCGTTTTCTGAGGGCAGTTCCTTGCCCTCACTTGCTTGCATTAGAAGCACTCCCACTTGCTTCTGTCACTCTCTGGATTACCTCAGTTTCTCTTAGAATCAGACTTTGTCATGAACCTACAAGGGGCATTATTTGTGCTACTGTCTTTTAGACTTCTCTGACATTTGCTGATTTCCATTTTTAATAGAGAGAACAGGCTTATTCCCAGAAAGTTCAGTGGCAACAATATCTAGCTAGCATTTTACAAGGTTTTGGTTTTCATTGCATTCATTGTCATTTATTTCTGTAGGTACATTCTGTTTGTGATGAGTGATACTAGTTTTCTATTTATATTTATGCATAAAGTTTCTTTAACATAAAGTTTTATAAATAAGAAAAATCAATTTGAAGATTTATAAATGAGCAGGGCCAGAGATTATGAAGATGGCACCTGGGTAATTCTGTTGTTGTATCTCTTGTGATCCTACTAAATTTGACTTTTCTACATCTATTTTTACATTTGAAATAAAAAAAATAAAGGCTATGAAGTAAAGGGACTGAATTACACAGTAGGTAAGAGACAGTGTACACTTAGCTGGAGCGAGGCGACTGTCCAGGGATGTTACTCTTAGGTGCCTAGAACATCACATGCCTGCTTCTGAAGGCATGGGGTCACCTGTAAGCTTCACCGCATAGGTTGCAAATTTGAGGAAGCCCCCTTACACAAGAAACATTCAGTTTTTGAGAAACATTAGGGACGTAGAGCTGGCTCGTGATTTCCCTACTTTCCCTGAGTTAGTGAGAATTGCTGTCTCTGAGTATCAAAGCGTTTCGTCTCTCAGCCCAGCTGTCAGGTTACCCTGCGCCATTTCATCGCCACCTTTTCTGTAACTTCCCACATCTCCTGTCCCAGTCTTCGTAACACCCATCTTCTGTTTAACTGAATCACAGCTGTTATCATTACATACAAATTAAGAAAAACAATCATTGTTGAGCTTCAGTGTCTATACCCAGAGGAGTAAAATGTGTATTTTTGGTCATTATTTTAAATAGCTTTGGTATTTGTAAACATTGCCATCAACTCAAAATATCAGTCATTTCCTTAAAAGAAATGTTGCTCTTGCTCATGCTGCCATACCATCTGATTTAGGCTACAGCTTCTGAAAGTGACAAATAGTTTGTTTCCTGTGTTTGCTTATACTACAGGATTACATTTTTGTGTTTATATTGGCTATCACTCAAGGAATACCTTATATAAATGTAAATTACGCTTTCCTTTTTAGATTATTTGTTTATATAAAAGTCACAGGAAAGCATCCTAATTATGGATACCCCTGGTTCATATTGTAGAAAAAGAAAATCACATTGCAGAATATATCAGATGGAATAAAACATGCCTTCCAGACAGAGAACAGCAAGGTCTGCCAGTACCTGCTGCACCTCTGCTCCTCCCAGCATAAGTTCCAGCTGCAGATGCGAGCAAGACAGAGCAACCAAGATGCCCAAGACATCGGTAAGGAGAAGCAGACTGCTTCTGGGGACTCGGGCATGTTTCTTGCAACAAATTGGGGAAGAACTGCCACACTTAGGATGGGGGAAGAACTGCCACACTTAGGATGGGGGAAGAACTGCCACACTTAGGATGAAAACTTACATGATATGTATCTATTAAGTGAGTGTATTAAGTCTGTAAAGGTGTCATAAAAGATTTCAATTTCATGTTCATTTGGGAAGCAACACCCCGGCTTAAGTCAGCGAGACCCTGTCGAGAGGCTTATTTTGTAATTAGTTATAAGGTGCTTGGTGTAAATATTATGAAAACATTGAGTCCCTCTTTTCCAGCCATAGTAAACTTACGCCCTATCTGGAAAGGTGCAGACCAGTATATATGACACGGTGGGACAATGAGTTTCCTGAGTTTAACAGATTATATCATATAGACTCTGCAATATGTGATACAAGAGAAGGGGAAGATCAGGCTGGAGGGCTGGGAAGGAGGCCTTGGATTGGATTAGAAGACAAAATTACTTCAGTAGTGGAGACAAATTAAAGGATAAGGGGAGGAACATGAGCAGCACAGCAGGAGACAGAGGGAGTAAGCACCCGGGACAAGGGGAGAATCTCCCCAGGATTTGGGGACGGAGGCAGCCGTCTCACCAGTGGCCAGCTCACCGTCTCTTAGTTTTAGCTGGCTGTGTCTGCTCAGAAACTGAAATAAATAACCATAGTACTCAGTATAAATGGTCAGAACAGTGGTTTCACTTTCTTCTGAAAAGGAACTAAGGGAAAAAACTAATTTAACTCTAAAAATAACTCAATCAGAGCTGAAATGGTTAAAGCTCACCCTGTAAGGCCACATAGAGAGGTTAGAGTGATACAGACTCAGTTCCACATAGCAAATTCTTACAGACTTAAGCGAACACTCTGAAGTGTGTAATTTAAAAATTTAATGGAGTAGCACTGATGATCTTGTGCTATGAATTCTGTCCTCAAACTTTCTTATATGCTGAAATCTTACAGAAAATATTTTTCCCATAGGAACAGACTGGGGCAATGGCAAACTATGAATCTTTCAGAATCAAGATAAAGTGAGACCATGTTCTTAATTAAATGAAGATTCCAGGAATCTATCTAAAACCTGGAAAAATACAGTCTTTGGGCATTAGAGCCCTAGAATCTGCATTTTAATTAGCTTTCTTCAGTAATGATTTTTATACATGCTAAAATATAACCACTACTGTAAAGTAATTGCATTTATTAAAAATTTCCCTTCTTTGCTCTACTACAAAGTTTATATGCTGTTATATATTTTCAAAGTATAGCAAGATGTTAAACTATTAGAGCTGTCAGAATTCTCATTTGGAATTCCCAGTTGGAACTAGAATTGAACAGCTGAAGATTATATCACTTTAGATGAAGTATAGTAAAAAGAGTCAGAAGACAAAAGCATGAATCCATTTGTCCTCAACATTTCATATTAAAGAACAATATAAGCAGTTTAAGTACCCACTAACTAAAACATTTGGGACCAGGAGTGTTTGGGATTTGAAATTGTTTTCAGATTTTAGAATAATGAGATACATGGTGGATGAGACCACTTGTAAACACTAAGTCTGTGTTTGTCTCATACACCCCTTTATGTATAGCCTAAAAGTGACTCTGTATGTTTTTTAATGTGCCTGTATTCTGACTGTGACCTCTCAGATGAGATTAGATACTGAATATTCTACTTGTAGTGGCAGGTCAAACAGTCAAAAAGTTTCTCATTTTGGATTTTGTATTTTAAAATTAGGGATATTCAACATGAATGGTGGTCAACAGCATGAGTTTTGTCCCTTACAAATCTTAAAGCCTAGGGCAAGCTACTTAGAGTCTCTGCCTTGGCCCTCCAGCTCAGGTGGTTGCAATGATGATAATACATGCATGGAGAGTGCTGTGAAAATGCCCTGCAGGCCTGGACTGGGGTCATAGCCCAGCAGTAGATAGCCCTAGCCAGCATAAGACCCTGACTTCCATCATGCGTGGCACACACGTGTGCTCAGCAGTGAGAATTCAGTAAACATTTATTGCTGTAGCTGCTGTATCCACACTTTTACCACCGCTCACTTTGCTTCTTAGTAATAGTACTTTGGCGATAGTGCTGCTACACTCCGTGCTCCTCTGTGATGTACCGCATACTGTAGGAACAGTGTAAATGAGTAACCTTAGGAAGGCGACTGAACATGTTAGTGTCATTTCTCTCATCCATGAAAGGAGAAATGCTCTATGTAGATCACAGCTTTGCCTCTGCTCGCTGGTGCTGCAGAGAAAGCCTTCTAGGGCTGAAGCGTGCATAGCTGTGTACCCTTAAACTCAGATGGTGAGAACACTTTTAAGATAGTATTATTCATCTATTGCCCAGACTTTGTTGGACTTTCAAAGGAATTATTTCCTCTTAGAATTTCATGAGGAGCCACTGTCTACCACTTATCTACCTGTATTAAACAGGTAAAAATTACTGATATAATCTGTAGTATTTTGTAGTCTTTTTTTTTTTTTTTTTCCTGCCTCTGGGATGGAACTCACAACCTCATGTTTACAGAGCGGGACCTTAGCCAACTAAGCTAAACCCCGGAGCACAACCTGTAGGAGGTTGAAGTGCTAATAAATATATTGAACTTCTTTAGCACCATAGAATGTAGCTGGCAGAAAATACCTTAAAGTCCACTGATTCCAAAATTATACTAATGAGAAAACATGATCAGAGAAGACAGTGTCTCAGCTAACGTCGAGGAAGCCAAACTAGATTGGAGCCCTGATCTCTAATTCTCAATTCAGTGTGCTTTCCTTTAGAGAGTGACAGAGAACTAATGTACATGAAATTAAATTAAGAAGTAGTCACTTACTGAGGACTTAGGGTTTGTTAAGTAGTGACTACTTCAGCATAACAGAGCAAATGAAGTCCTTCTGTCAAAAGCACAGAGAGTAAGTGGACAATGGGAGAAGTGCGTGGCAGAGTGAGGACCACCCAGTGGCACAAACCCCTGGGTCACAGGAAGAGGATGGAGCCCACATGTTCAGCGCTAATGCCAGGACCAAGCCGTCCAGCCTCTCCTGGGCAGAGGCCATGCTGAGCCCTTCCCAGTCTAGGGTGGTGGCCCACGAGAAGCAGATGCTTTATACTCTGGTAGCAGGAGAATATGCATTGCTTTCAGTTCTGTCCAGGAGTAGGCTGTGCGCCAGGCCTGGTGGCACACGCCTGTAATCCCAGCACTTGGGAGGCTGAGGCAGGACGGTCATCAGAGTTCAAGGCCAGCCTGTGCTACATAGCGAGATCCTGTCAAAAAAACCAAAACAACCAAGGGCTGTGACTGAGTCAAGTCCCACAGCCCCTGCATGGTCCCAAGCAGACCAATTCTAGGCTCAGCAGGTGCCCTTCTTAAGCTGCCTTTTCCTGAAGGAGGAAGAATGTGGGGATTAAAAAGCATGCCGCTCCATGTCATCGAGTCTGCACAAGACTCTTCCCCCGTAACTGGAGACAGCTCTCAGAGGGAAGGAAGGTAGTGACCTCGGTGCTGCTTCAGTTAAAGCCCAACAAGGTGACTCAGAGTTTTAAACAGAGATCGGATTCTCCCCCACACTGTCTCTTTCACACTGGGGGTTGGACCTGGGGCCTTTTCAGTGAGCTTCATCCCTGCCCTTTTTATTTTTCGTTTTGAAGCAGGGTCTCCCTATGTCACTAAGTGCCCAGGCTGACCTCTAACTTGCAGCAGCCTTCCTGCCTCAGCCACCCAGAGTACTGAGATGACAGGTGTGCACTGCCTCACCCACCTTACAAAGGTCTTTTTTTAAACTCTTGTTTTAATTTGATGTCCTCTTCTACTTTAGAGAAAGAATGTTGAATTTTCTTGGTGACGAGGAGACATGTTAATTTAAACTTCTTTCTGATACATGAATGTTAAAAGTCTTCCTTGTATTTCAAAGGATCTAAGTAAAGATCTAAGTTAGTAATCATTGGACATTTTTTAAAGGAAGTTTTCCCAGCTGTTCACCACAGTACTCAAGCTTCACTCCAAATTTAACACAGCATGGTCACTACTGCCCAGGGCCCAGCCTGTGATGTGGGTGGTGTAATTCATGAACCAACCCATTTGAACTGTGTCTCCAGTCCTTTATTTGTGTGTTAGGCAGTGCTTTTGTGAATAGCCTCAAATGTCAGACCCTTGTATGACATTGGTTCCTACACAGTAGAATGTATGCCAAAAGTTACTCTGAAAGAAGACTTTGTATTTAGCAGTGAATTTAAGCACAAAGAGAGCCCTAGCTCATGGGCCACATTAGTTAGTTAGTGACAGATGCCCAAACAGAATAGCAGCAGTGTGTGATCCCTCCTGGCTCCTGCCCTCAGTGGAATCAGGAAGTGGTGGGGTCAGCATGATAGTAAAAAATAAAAATGAAAATGTCATCTTAGGCCGGTGCAGTGGCACGTAACTGCAATCCCAGCACGTGCAAGGCCGAGACAGGAGGATCACTGTGTGTTCCAGGCCAGTTTGGGCTACAAAGTGAGTTCAAGGCCAGCCTGAACTGAACAGTAAAACCCTGTCTCAAAAAGTCAAAAAAAAAAAAGTTGCCTTAAAGAGTTGTCGCTGTTTTTGCTCTTTTGTGGCGTTATTGCGCTATTTTAGTAACACACAATTGTAAAATGTGCAAAGGAATAGTCACATCCAGATGGAGTGCGTCTTTCCTACACTCTGCAATGTTTTTTAAGTTACAGTAATGGGGAATTTTTTCTTCAGACAAAACTTTCCCCTGCACAGCTTCTTTTTCAAGCATGTCAGCCCATCCAGGTTTCGTCTCTCCCTCTCCCCATCCTTGCTCGCTGATGCTGCAGAGAAAGCCACTAGGGCTGAAACGTGCTCTTGTAAATGTCACTCGTTTTAGCTGAAAGCCAGTAGGAATTTAGGATCTGCAGGCCTACACTGCAAACATCATTAGACCTCAGAGAGTTGTTAACCAAAGTGGGAAATGCTGAGCAGGTGACAGCTGAGCAGCAGCTGAAAGAATGGCGAGAGGGTGTGGAAACCAGGATCTGCAAACCTTTTAAAACCCTCGGTTGCCACCTTTCAGAATGTCCTCCCTTCAGGCAATCAGAGTGCTGACCAACCACATGCCGTATTTTACGTATGGAAGTGACTCTTCTCATAAAGATACTGTGGTGTCTCCAGCGTGTAAAGCAATACTGTTTCCTTGTAGAGAGAGCTTCGATTAGGAGCCTGAGCCTCCACGCAGAGTCCGTGAGAGGACTTAACATGGGACGCGCCATCAGCACGGGCAGCCTGGCCAGCAGCAGCCTCCACAAGCTCTCTGTGCGACCTCTGTCCGCTCATGCTGAGGTCCTGAAGAGGCTCTCCTGCTCGGAGCTGTCGCTTTACCAGCCACTGCAGAACAGCTCCAAGGAGAAGAGCAACAAGGCCTCCTGGGAAGAGAAGCCCAGCGGGCTGAGCAAGTCCTACCATGACCTCAGTCAGGCCACCCTCTTTCCTCATCGGAAAAATGTCAATGTTAACGTGGAATCCCCGCCACACACCACTGCGGAGTTGGTGGGAAAACCTTTCCACCAGACGGCAAGTTCTGATACAGGATCTGTGACAGGACTTAATAAACTCAATAAGTAAGAGCATGATTAACTCTCCCAAACTACACATTTGTAAATTCTAACATTTCATACATTTGGTTTTTTGTTTAGACATTTCATTTTCACCATTTTTTTTTCATTGACACTTCCCCTCCTACCTTCCTTTTCTTTCTTTAGTTCAAAGTCCATTGCAAGTTTAAATAGAAGTCCTGAAAGGAGGGAGCATGGATCAGATTCATCCACGGAAGACCCTGGTCAAGCCTGTGGCATAGGTCAGCATGAACAAGCTTGCCTTCTTTCTCCTGGCCTTGCGCTCACAGTGAGGTGCCCTAGAACTTACTGTAGGTCCCACAGCATGCTGCACCCAGAAGACAACAGTGATGCTTTTGGGCACTGACTGTTCCTTAAGCTGCTTTTTGGTCGCAGTGCCCATGGTGGTCCTGTGAGAATACCCCACAGTGTGGTGCCATGACTGTGGGTTGCTGCCCCTTGGCCTCTCCCGACTAGTCTGTAGGGCCAGACTTTGATAAGGCTGTATTTTTTGAAAGGCTTATTTAGGGTGATGTCAGCTTAGCATAAATGTAATTGTCTCTGGAAACTTAGTTTATAGGATGGTTTGTGGTTGATAGAAATTCTTAGTTGGCATAAGTTTCTTTAAGGTCTCCCTGCTAGCTATTAAAGGGATATGATTTAGAGACAAAAAGATGTAGCCTTACCAAACGAATAGTTCAGCTTGTCCTTACCCCGTGTATCTTAAAAAGAAAAGTCAGTGACGTCACGCACTCAAAAGACTTGATAGCTAGGCCCAGAAATCTGAACCACTACTCAAAATAAAGGCAGCCGAAGAGCCAAAAAAAAAATTACTAAGCTCGCTCTGAGGCCCAAAATGTAGCCTTTACCTAAAAACTCCAAAAATTTTTTTAAAATTTTGTAGTTGGAATATGGGTGTGTGGACTAAATGGAGTCAGAAGAGAACTCTACATTATAGTTGATAAATATTTATAGTAAACAGCATTATTAATATGAGCATCCACAAGTTTCAGAGATTACACTACCATCCATTTAAGTTGAATGGGTTTTAAAAAAAACATTAAAGCAGATAAAAGACAAGATTTCATCCCAGAGATAAAACTGTTGAAATAGTAAGAGAGTCATCAATACATTAGATTTTCGAAGTATGTTCACACAGAATGAGATCTCCTAGATTCTAAGCTATTTTCACTATAAAGGCTTTGTCCTACAAGAATATCTACTGTGTACCATGAAAGTAGTAAATATTCTATAATGCATGAAGGAATTTATTTTCTGCATTTGTTTTTTATTTGAATTATTGATGTTATTGAATATTGAATTTTTTAACATTTGGAGAAATGCTTTTAAAACCATTCCATCATTTTCATGTTTGGTTTAAATTTATGCTGTAAATAGGTTAATATGCTTGAGTACTATTTAAAAATAGTAAATGTGCCCATTGTGGGAAGACGTATTTTTCTCAGTATAAATTAAAATGTTGCTGCCTTAATATTTTATTGATTTGTTGGAATATTTCAGAAGAAATTACTTCTGTAATATCTGATCATTTTATAAAATGTCTAATAATTTAATTTATGTCACAGGAATGACTATGCATAATTCTGGAAATTCTTCATCCCAAGTACACATAAAAGATAATGGTAGGTTTGCAAACTGTCCCCCCCCATCCTATTTCCATTATCTCCTTTCTGCTTTCTTACATCTTTTTTTCTTTTTTTCTTTGAGACAGAGTTTCACTCTGCTGTTCAGACTGTCCTTGAACTCACTTTGTAGCCCAGACTGGCCTTGAATCATAGGGATTCTCCTGCCTTAGCCTCCCGAGTGCTGGGGTTACGGGTGTGCACCACCATGCCCAACCCTTTCTTGTATCTTGATGCTGCAGTCCTGGAACTGACAGTGGAAACCTTCGATTCTGTGCCAAGGGTTAGGCCTCACCCGCGAGTGAAGAGAGTGGAATTTTTCAGCATCGTGGTGTTGTAATGGAACCTTTTCATTAGGCTACTGCTGATAAAGTAAATAAATGACAAATTGAAGATAAGGACATTAATTAGAAATCTAAGATAATACTTGAAGTGAGAGATCATTTTGACTGAAAGGTTTTTAACCAAGAGAGTCATTTTAAAGGGATGCTGGAGCTGAATCTTGTGAAAAGGCTTTGCTCAGAGGATATGAGCTCTCCAGACTGAGGGCACAGTGTGATTACAGATACAGAGACATGAAAGGAAAAAACAGATTCTGAGAACAGAAGACTCAGAATGGGGATGGTAGCGCCAGGTTAAAGCTGAGAACCAGGCAGAGCCAGACATGGTAGCTCAGATCTGTGATCCCAGCATTCTGTGAGACTGAGCTAGGAGGATCACAAGTTCAAACCCAGCCTGGGCAACCTAGCGAGACCTTGTCTTTACATGAAAAATAAGAAAGGCTGGGATGTAGCTGAGTACAGCAGTGCTAGGTTAACTCTCTGGTACCATGGGGAGACTGGGAGAGGGAGAGAGGGAGAGAGAGAGAGAGAGAGAGAGAGAGAGAATAGCTAACAAAAAATTTTAGAGATCAGTCTTAATCCTAAACATTATGAAGAGGATTTGAAGATTTTAAATGTTCAGGTTTATAGTTTACAAAGAATCTGAATCAAAGTCATAGGAGGAATTACTGGAAATGTGTAGTTACCTAAGTCAGTGGGTTCAAAATTTTTACACTTTAAGTTCAAAGTACTTTTAATTTGTTTATTACCTTATTTGATCTAACAATTTTATGGTAGAAAAATGGTTTATTACCTATACATCTCTTACCTCTGAAAGTGTTTAAAAATTTTACCCTCAGATTCTGAAAGAGGAGTGAATTGGGCCAGGGATATAGCTCATTTTATTACATAAATAAATAAGAGCTAATTAATGATGAGAAAGAAACAAATATGCTGATCAGAACTCTTGTTATAGCCAAATTTGATGAAGCAATAGTTCCTAATAGTGAAAATACCTCTGTGGCATGAGACAAAGTTTGATCTGTACGGAATTGGTGTTTTGTAGATCAAAACTGTCAAACACCAGTTAGAATTACACCTCCTAATTCTTCAAGGGCTGGAAATTTTTCTTGGAAGTAAGGTTATTTCCAGAATTAAAAATACACAGTGTCTTAAATACTTCATAACAAATAAAGACTTTTAAAATCTCTATTCTAGATTAATCCCCAAAAAAGTCGAGGGCATATCATTAAAGACAAAAATATTTGAGCATGTGCATGGGCCTGAGTGACTGAGACCTTGGCATACAGCTTTCTGTGACCAGATGTGGACTGAACACACCCACAGTGGCGATTATCCCTGGCTAACAGGATTGAGTGCTTCCTACTGTACTGAGCACTTCCCTTTCATTTCTGATTTAATGCCCGCCACAGTCCCATGAGGTGAGTGCTAAGGGTATTGTTTCTCTTACTGAGAAACAAGAGTGTAGAGAGATTCACTCTTGCAGGTCACAGAGCTAGCGAGCAGAGGAGCCGTGCTCTGCAGCTGGGCAGTCTCTTTCCAGAGGCCAAGCTCTGTTACTCTTTAGATTGCCCCTGGCATGATAATGCCTAGCTCTTTGTAGGTACTGTTTCTCCCTGCTGAACTTTCAAGTGAATCTGGATGATAATCTATGCAAAGATGAGGATTTGCAGTATATTTTAACTAAAGTTCTAGTGGAAAAGAAGAGGAGCTTACATTTGGTATCCAGTGAGCATAAGCGGGTTAAAGTAGGTTCTGTGTTTGAAGCTCCATCTCTCATCTAGCACCTACAGAAGGGCCAGCCCCCTTTCCTGTGGAGGTGTCCCCAGTCAGCTTGCAGACAAGCTCTTTTTCAGCCTGCCTCAGTAAACTGAAATAATGTTCCATTAAGAATCCAGTTTTTAATAGCAGAGCCTTGCAAACATAGTTTCCAACTACAGCAACAGAGGGTCTGAAAGTTACATTACAGTCCCACAAGTCAAGAGTCTCCTTCTCATTTCAGTGTTCTTCCTGCCTGCTGAGATCATTAGGTGACAACCGTAAATGAACATCACATTACACTGAACTGTTTATCACCCAAAATAAGACTGAATGTATCAAGTTCAGTCTTGCCTTTTGTGGCTTCCACAGATCCTTAAGGAATATAAAAATTGAAGAAAAAAAAAAAGTCCTGAAGTCTTCTAAACTTACACTTTGAAATAGATAGGGAAAGGATTCCAATCCCTTGTTTGTTCTTTTTGAAACAAAAAAGTTGTGAAGCCTTTCCAAAAACATGCTTCTCAATAAATTCTCCTAAAAGTAAAAAAATTTGTAAGATTTACCCAGTAATTATGTGAACTTGATTCTTACTTTTTCTTGATTTATTGTATTATATAACAACTTAAAAGAAACTTAACTAATTTTGTTGTATTGTTTCCTAGAGTGTCTATAACATGAAGTCCATGCAAGTATTTTGTAGTATCTAACAGGACTGTTAACAAAAACAAACTGCAAAATTAAAACTTCCTGTAGAAGTAGTTCACAGGAATGTGGTGCAAACACTGAAATAAACACCGTTCAACTTAAAACTCATTATTTTCTTTTAGTGAAATACTAAACAACTGGAATAAGATTTTAAAACATTTGCTTCAACATTTGTTTAGTCAAATACCAGGAGCCATAGTCAAATGCTAGTTTTCCTCTCACTAAAGTTTAATATGAATACCTGCAAAGTTGAAAATTATAATTAAAAACAAAAGTCCGAAGTGCCCATAAAGTATTGAACAAATAGGAGAGTTAACTGGATGCAAAAGATAGACAACTAAATTTATAAACCAAAATTCAGTCCATGTCTTTTTAGTCTATGGGTGATTTAGTCTGTAGGCCCGAGACAGCCTGTCATCCCAGCTGACACCAGGGCTGATAAAGTGAGAAAATTAAAATTTTAATTATGTTCCTTCTAATCAATAGAATAGATAACATTTTAAATTGTACGACAGTGAAAATCATGCCTCTCTGTTTTTACACCAGTATGGTGCTTCTGACCAGTTATCCCCAAGATGTGAAGCAGGTCTTTTCCCTGGGACACGAGGGGCTTACCAGAGCCTTGTCGCAGGATCCCTTTCCACCAGTAACCTTCTCATGGCTGGCGACAGAGCTGTGTGTTACAGGACAGTTTTGACTCTGGCATGCGTGAGGCCTGGGTGTCTCGCACACACACACACACACACACACACACACACACACACACACACATTTTTGGATTGATACACATCTTCACTTTTAATCATCTTTTCACTCCATCAAAGTCCTGCCCTACTTCCTTGAGATCTTCCACTTCTGCAGTGTAACTCTGATGTTGTCAGAGCCATGCTTTTACTCGGCAGCCTAACTGTGAGTCACACGCCTGTCACTAACATCACTTCACATCATCTTAACGGGGGCTGCATGCAACCTCATGCCTGCTAGTACAGCTGGGCAAGGCAGCATTGGAGCAAAGTCACCAATCCTGGGAGGCTACACATGGTCTCTAAATGGTGCATCCATCAGTTCTCACAGACTTTCCCAGGTCAGCAGGGCTGGGGATTTCACCAGTATACCGTGTTACCTAAAGAACTGCAGATGAAGTTTAAGTTTTATCACTTTATTACTTTGTAAACTTTTCCATGATGATAGTGTATAAAGGCAAATTGTGGATTTAAAATTAAATACTTGAATATTAATGTTTGCTTTCATATAGTGATTAAAATAACTCAGAAAAGTCATGGTCCTTAAAATACCTGTTTCACTTACAGAAAAACAAAACACTCAGTCCTCACTGGATACTGTGAAATTTGCAGAGATTGTCATGTACTGTACTGTACAACACCAGATGCTGCCTCACAGCTTTTCTAAAAAATCAGTGAGAAAGTATTTTGGGCATCTGCAGTGTGAAAAGAGGAGCAGGCTAGCAGTTTCCCTTCTGGTCTCTAGTTCTCTCCATATCCCGGGATGCTTCAGTCTCCCTGCAGCTCCTGTGAATGTCTGACTTGCTGCCCTGTCCCGGTCCGTCCCTCTGTTCACTTAGGAAACCCTATCCTACTTCCTTGGCACCTCCCTCACTTCCGGCAGGAAGAAGCCTCTCCTCTTAGTGCATTTTAGGACTCCTGGGTAGATCTGACCCCGCCTGTGTAATGCAGCTATTTGATTGACAATGTGAAGGGGATTCTGTGTCCTTAATGAGCTAACTTTTGGGGGGTTTTTTTCCCCTCATACTTGCTGTGCTATAAGATTTCATACACATCACCTCCCTTATTTCTCAAAGAACTTAGTGATAGACATTCACAAGAGAGTTGCACAGTTAAATATAAAGGGTGGGATAATTGAGTGAGTGAGTGAATAGATGAAAGCCAAATCACAGTAGTGAATCCTTGAACGTAGAGAACTCTTCTCTTCTGATTAAGAGAAAAATACACCCACTTACTAGCCAGATGACTAATAACCAATCCTGTTTGCACATTATGTTGAGAATAAAAATAAACATGGCATTTTAACTTTCTGATTGAACACATATGACTTCAGACACATTCCCAAAGGTAGAAACACTGTATAAAGTGGTGAACTTTGTTTTCACAAAGATGAAGAAAACCTACCCAGGTTAAGTATGGTACTGATCTAATCCTAGTTGGATTTTATTCTGTCTGTATTGCCTGGGAATTTTTGCACTTACCAGGTACTGTAAAGTAATGAATTGGATAAGTTTCCAAATACCCAATTCTTTGCCAGTCAAGTGCTTAGATCTGTAACTTGAGGGCAAAGGTGGAAATTGAAAATAATCATCACTCTAGAATTTGATCTTGATTCTTCCCACCTCACCAATAAGTCTCCTTATTTATTTCACTGTATTTTATGATTTTTGTTGTGTTATTTTGTAACAAAAGTTGAAAACTAGAGCCTACTGCTTATTTTAGGACAAAAAAATGTGGGATGCGGTCGTTAGGCCAGGCCTTCAGCATGGACTTTGGCTTGGGACTAATAGGTGAGGCTCTTCATACCACTGTCCAGTGACATTTTTGTAATATTGTTAATAAAATCTTTAGAAATTGCAACTGTCTTTACTAATTATAACTTTTTTTTTTCAAAAAGAAACAGCTGACTAGTAGTATATGCACTATGAGGAGCTAACAAACTTATAACTAATACAGTGTCACTCCCAAGAGGAAATGATAGTTCATGTTTTCTCAAACCAAAAAAAATGTATTTCTATAATGTAATGTGTCATATTTACATCCCTTGGGCAAAGACATAAGGTCTCTTCACAGTAATTTAGTTGTTACTAAAATGTGTATAAAGGCTTAAGGAAATTTAGGTTTGTGTTTTAGATGTGCCATAATCTCTACTTTTCAAAGTTTCAAAACGCTTGAGAATGACACAGCCCTGAATCTGAAAATACAGTGTACGAAAATATCTTTATAAATGTGTGGAACTCACAATCGCTACCACTTTAATACACAGGCCATTTTGCACTATCAAATTGTAATTGATGTTAAGAATTACATGTTTAAGCCAGGCATAGTGGCTCACGCCTGTAATTCCAGCACTCAGGAGGCTGAGGCAGGAGGATCATTGTGAGTTCAAGACCAGCCTGGGCTACAAAGTGAGCTCAAGGCCAATCTGAACTGCATAGCGAGACCCTGTCTCAAAAAGACAAAAGAAAAAAAGAGTTATATATTTAAATACATGCATTGTTGGCTGTGGGTTTAGCTCAGCTGAGTAAGTGCCTGTTTGGCAAATGTGAAGTCTTGAGTTCAATCCCCAGTACCAAAAAAAAAAAGCTTACATTGCTAAATAGATGAGCTAACTTGAATAACATGGCAATTAAGCATATTTATTGATTTAGTTAAGAATATATTTGTGAATGATTAGTTTAAAAAACTAAGTGGAAATCAGAAAAAAATAATTTTAATTCTGATGCTGACTTTAATTTATTTAGCCAGCATTTACTGACTCCAAGCATTTTTCTGGTAGCGTTTCATTAGAAGAAAATTCATAATACATTGACTGTTGTCAAATGCAATGTCACACAAATGCCTGGAACCAGGAAACCCACATTGAGGGAAGAACTCTTTTCTGTGCTAGTTGACAATCTGTTCGATCCATTTATCCTCTCAAAATTTATTCACTCATTTGTAACTGAAATGTATCAATTCCAAGAGAATAACTTATGAAAAATAAATATGATAATAGCTGTTTTATAAGCTAGAAATCACTGTAAGACTGTAACAGCAATACCTATAAATGCAAAGTATATTTTTAAAGTGTCTGAGGAGTCTGTTAACAGTATTCGTTGATGTCTAAATTGGAGCAAGCTGGCAGCTTTATTGCTTGATCATGAGTTTTATTTATGCTTGAGCATGTTGTATTTATCTTTTAAATTTATAAATCCCTAACAGATGTGTTACACAAAAGATGGAGCATCGTGTCTTCGCCAGAAAGGGAGATTGCACTGGTGAACCTGAAAAAAGATTCAAAATACGGCTTAGGTAAGTCATTGCGAGGTTCCTGAAGATCTCTGAGAAGCCAAAGAAAAATAATGTGAGGCATAGCATTGACACTGAGGCAACAGCCCACCTCCGATCAAGAATATTTGTTGCACCCCTGCAACCTAACACCTCACCCAAATCACCAGATCCCTAGGAGGAGGTACCCACAAGAAATACGTCCAGCAGACTTCACACATAGTTCCATGTCAAATGTGTTGCCTGTTAATTATGTTTGACCTCCACCTCCACGTTGCTGTTTCTCAAGAAGGCTAATCTTGAAAGCACCAGTATCATGAAGATCTTTTTAAAAATATGTTTACAGGATTTCAAATTATTGGTGGAGAGAAGATGGGAAGACTGGATCTAGGTGTATTTATCAGTTCCATTATCCCTGGAGGACCGGCTGACTTGGATGGATGCTTAAAGCCAGGTACTTTGTGTTTTGATAGCTTCCTAAGTACTTACTACTAAGTATGTATGAATTTGCAAAGAAGGCAAAACTAAAACTTAGACCAAACAAAACTAGTAAGGACATGATGACATTTGTAAGGTTTGGCATGATTACAAATGTGGGAAATGCAGGATTATTTTTATGTTTTTGCAGGAGACCGCTTGATATCTGTGAATAGTGTGAGTCTGGAGGGGGTCAGCCACCACGCTGCAGTTGAAATTTTGCAGAATGCACCTGAAGATGTGACACTTGTTATCTCTCAGCCAAAGGAAAAGATATCCAAAGGTAGCGTGATCATTTCTTAGTTATATTTTTTGTAAGCACTTCAATATGCCAGCCCAGGAAATTGGAATTAAGCTGCTTTTCTCCTTTCCAGTAGTTTGACATTTGTGCTTCTAACTTCTTTAACTTTATGCTTCAGTGTCACATTTCATTCACTGTTCCAAGATTATCTTACTTGTTTCTATTTAGTAACATATGCAAGAAATAGATTCATTGCACACAATTAATGTCACTTGCTGGATGTGATGGTGCATGCCTGTAATTGCAGGTAATCGGGAGAGTAAGGCCAACCTGGACAAATTAGGGAGACCCTGTCTCAGAATAAAAAATAAAATAAAATTAAGTTAAATTAAATTTAGAATGTAGGAAATACTGCTCAGTGTTAGAGCACTTGCCTATCATCCACGAGACCCTAAATTCAATCCCAGTACACCAAAAGAAAAAAACATCAAATAAATTCTGAGTACTTGGTGTGTTCCCTCTCTATTCAGGTCTAGTGGGAAATAGAATTCTTTTATCACTGGGTAACTGATATGGTTATATGATAGTAATTGATGAAGTCCTGTCCATAATCTTTCTTTTATAAAAAGGAAAAGAAGCCAGGCATGGTGGTGTACACCTGTAATCCCAGCACTCTGGAGGCAGAGGCAGGAGGATTGTTGTGAGCTGGAGACCAGCCTGGGCTACCAAGTGAGCTCTAGGCCGGCCTGAACTGCATAGTGAGACCCTGTCTCAGAAAGACAAACAAACAAACAGACAAATAAATAAAGGAGAAAGGGAAAGAACAGCAAACCAGAAGTTTAAAAACGAGGCCGTAGTTTGTCTTACAATCCCTGCCATTATCACACTGTAGAAGAAAAGGCATGTGAAGTAGATCAAACAGCCTGGGTTTTAAGTTTTCCCTGTGTCATTTATTAGTCTATGAATTAAAGCCTCTTTGGCCACTGAACGAGGAGACCAGGATCTGTGTCCTGCCTTGCAGAGCTGTTCAGTGGAGCAGGTGGTGGATAGTGCTTGTGGGAGAACTGCGCAAGGCCAGGTAGGGGCAGCACAGTGCCCTGGGCAGTGCCAGAGGCTCCACAGGCCAGTGCCACTCTGGCACCACCCCTTAAGACTGTGCCTCAAGCAGGTCCCAGGGCTCACTGAGCCTTGCAGTGCTCAGAGACCAAATGGTGACGTTTCGTAGATTACGAAAAGTCAGCAGTGCAACATAGAGAATTAGTGCAGGCCTGGGATTTACTAAGCACTTAACTGTGCATTTTAGCTCATTTTTAGTAGTATTTTTGAAAAATAGTGAAGAACCAGATGCAAACATACACATTTTGTATGTGCATTGTTTTTATCCCAAATGTAGTGGAAAATACTTTCTTGAGTTCTAATTGTTACGTTTATTTTTTTTTAGCATTCATGTGTATTCAGTTAGGGCTGCCCGTTAAACTATTGCCATAAGAAAATGACCTGCTGATATGGTTTAATGGGCCCTGGGGAAGGCCTTTTGCTTAAAATTACTTCCTGCTGTGTCTGCTAAAGGACTACAATTCAGCTGTGTTGGTAAAATTATCCTTTTAAAGCCATATCCTGTATCATCTCTTTGATTTTTTTCAAAATATTAGGTTTCATTGCTCACAGTATATTTTGAGCAAGCCAGGCATGGTCATGCACACCTGTAATCCAAAACTCTGGGAGACTGAGGCTGGAGAACTACAAGTTCCGGAGGCAGAGAACATGGGCTTGTGTAAAGGCAACATGGTGTGGAATTTACTGTGCTGGGAGCAGGCAGACAGAGGACAAAAAGGCCGCTTATAGAGAACAAAGAGATGCGGACCCTTTTTCACAGGGCTCAGAAGAAGGCAGGGGACACCAAGTGGGAAGATCTTAGTAAGCCTCAGTGGTCAAAGCTCTCTGGATGTTTTGTGCCTCAGAGGCAAAGACCTTGAGGTGTCCACTGTACGTGTTTGGGTGTCTTCAGATGTCTGGGTGTTTGGAAGGTTCCCTGTTCCATCCTCTCTCTCTTTTACAACAGCCTGTGTTTGTGTGCTGGTGCTGAGCTGAGCTGAGCTGAGCTGAGAACAGTGCCTCTGCTGGCAGGCAGGAAGGGTACAGCCCGACAGTCTCCCTTCTACTTCCCATATCATCTTTCTAGAGTCCCTATATTAGAGAGAACATGCAGTATTCGCCTGAATCTGCTTTATTTTGTTCAACTTGGATTCTATGTACACACATTTTTCCTGCATGTGACAAAATTTTCCCTTCTTTACAGATGAATAATACTCCATTGTGTATAGTTTTTTTATCCATTCTTCTGCTGATAGGTATTAGGCTGTTGTGAATTGTGGCACAATAGACATAGGCAGGCAGGGGTGCCTGCAGTGTGCCACATGGGCACGCAGGGGTCCCTGCAGTGTGCCGCATGGGCATGCAGGGGTGCCTATAATGTGCTGACTTTAATTCCCTGGGGTGTATACAAAGGCACGGGAAACCTGGACCAAACGGTAGCTCTATTTTTAGTTTTTGACAAGGCCCTGTCGTGACTGTACTAATTTACATCCTCTCAGTCATTTCCCTCATGGCTAACCATGTTGAGCACTTTTTCATGTATTTACTGACATTTGCACTTCTGCTCTTGAAAAATGTCTGCCCAATTCATTTCCTATTTATTGGTTGGACTTTTTCTTTATATATCCTACTTATTCTCTGCTGGAAGAATAGCTGGAGAAGATTTTCTCCCATTCAGTACGCTCTTTTCTGTTGCTTCCCTTGCTGTACAGAAACTTTTTTTTTTACATCTATAATTCTTTTCCACATGTCTCTTGTAGTTTGTGTCTTTGGAAGATTTTTGTAAATGGCTTCTGATAAGAATTACATATAAGGAATTTAGAGTTGCCCTCCTTGATAATTACTTGAAGTGCAATAAGTACTATCTGGAAAACTTGTAACAAGTATGCAAGGAACTGTTGCATAAATGAGAAGCACAGGGATGGAGACACAGTTCATTGGTAAAGTGCTTGCTTAGCATGTGTGAGGCCCTGGGTTAAATCCCTAGCACTTACAGAAAAAGGAAAGAGGAGAGGAACAAATGAGGGAATAAGGGCAAAAGGACCAAGAATGTTGATGACACAAAGCGAGTATAAATCATCTGTGGAATCAGGAAAATCAAACAGGCAGTTGATTTAAAAGGATTCTTGTCATAACAATTGTTAAATTCCTTTCATCTTATTTTGAAGGCCTATATTGTTGTTGTTTTGTTGTTGTTTTGGAGTTTTAGTTGTGGTTGTTTTTCTTTTATTTTTTTTTCCCCTCTTTACAATAAAAAAGAAAAAATGAGACTTGGAGAATACAAGTGAGATGGGGAGTTAAGACAGAAATGTGCACATGTTGGCCAGGTGTGATGTGCACACCTGTAATCCAAGCCCTCACTCTGGAGGCTGAGGCAGGAGGATCACCATAAGCTAGAGGGCAGTCTGCACTACATAAGTGAATTTAAGGCTAGCCTGAACTACACAGTGAGAGCCTGTCTTAAAAAACACACATACACAGAAAGGTATACATTTAACTATTGTGACAATAACAAAATATACTATAGTAGCCACTGCTGATGACCTATTGTCCTGTTTTGAGGTTCTGTACCTCTTTCACTGCTTTGTTTTGATTGGCTTTATTCTCTTTTGTATTGTTGGGTTTTATTCTCCTTAAAATAAAATAAGAAGGAAAAGTTGTCAAGAACAACCAAAAAAGGAGAAAGGAAAATCTTACCAGTCTATCCTTTGCAGGGCTTCTGCCCTGGCTCCAGGGACTGGGCGAGGTGTGTTGCCTGTGTTGTTTTGGGAGACTCCCCAGTGACCTTCGGAGCCTTTTGTATGAGTGTAACCATAACTTGATAATTCTCTTCTTGAACCTTGGCTTACAGTACCTTCTTCTCCTGTGCATTTTGCCAATGAGATTAAAAACTACGTGAAGAAGCCGATCTTTGCCCGGGACATCATAGTGGATTCTTTGGAGGATGTCCCCTGGCCCCGGGGCACCCTGAGGCAGCTCCCAGAAGGCTCCTGCATGCTGCCTGGGGGCCTGCGGGAAGGAAGCCTGAGTTCTCAGGACTCCAGAACGGAGAGTGCCAGCCTGTCCCCAGGCCAGGTCAATGGTTTCTTTGCCGGCCATTTAGGTGACCGAGCCTGGCAGGAATCCCAGCATGGCAGCCCTTCCCCATCGGTAATATCCAAAACCACCGAGAGCAAAAGAACTTTCTCTGACAGTATGCAAAGCAAAACTGGAAAGCCAGCCATCTCTGATGCGGTAGATTACTCCGACCGTGGAGACTCAGACACGGACCAAGCCACTTACTTCAGTGGCCAGGACCACCAGACACCAAAAAAGGCATGCTTTAGTTTTTTGTTTGTTTGTTTGTGTTTTCCGTCTAACAAAGCATACAACAGCAAATATGTCAAAGAGTGCTATCACTGACTAAAAGCTGCTTACATGATTTTTGCTTACATGATTTTGGAAAGGAAGGATGGTTGTACTCTGCTGCTAACTGCTAGCGTCTGCATTCGATGCTAACTTGGAAAGTAAGAATAAGCTCTGACACTAGCCCTGAAATGACTGACAAGTTGCTCACCTCTTGCATATTTAACGTGTTAGGAAAAAACTTCAGTATCTAAAAAGTTGTTTCTGAATAAGCGATTGATTTACTGTTTATAGCCTAAGTTCTTCTGAACCTTTGGATGGATACTAGTAACAATGAAAATAGCACATTCCTAAAAATGATAGAAAGGTAAACTCACAATTTTAGAGAGAAAACTTATGCCTCTTACTCACTGAAAAATCAGTATTCCTCACAGAGGGTTCTACCTTACAAGTAGGGCTTAGCTGTTACTCTTATGCATATGAGTTTGCGAACATAAGCAAAACAGAACCTAGGTCCACTTGAGATAGAGATAGACAGACGGGTGGATAGATTTTTAAAGCAAATGGGAGATTTGAGGGACTTGGAAATATAAAAAGTATTCCACAAGAATTGTGGCGAAGCTAAGTTCTAGCTAGGATCTAGGCTTCGCTCTACCATATTTTGCTGTTTGACCTGAAACAAGTACTTCAAACTCCAGACGTTTCCTCAGCCATGAAAATGAATGCGTCGGATGTGGTGATCTCTTAAAGTCTCCCAACGCTTTTGTTTTTTAATACACTTTAACTTTATCCTGTAGTATTTTGCATTTTAATTTTTTCCCAAAAAACACATATTTGTCTTCCATTGGTAATTCATTGTGACCCTAACAAGAAATTCTTTTTTGGTTTTTCTTTGTTAAGGAATCTTCCTCTTCAGTGAATGCATCCAACAAAATGAACTTTAAAACTTTTTCTTCATCGCCTCCTAAAGCTGGAGATGTCTTTGAGGTTGAACTGGCTAAAAATGAGAATAGCTTGGGGATAAGTGTCACGGTACTGTTTAACAAGGTTTTCACATGTTTTCTCTTCTTCTTTTCTAGCAGCCTATTTCGTGCCAACTTACTAGTTGAACTGTTTTGCTTCATACAAAGCACTAGTCAAATGTTCATAAAATTTTAAAATTAATCATCTTAAAGCTTTTTTTAACATTGAATTTTGTTCATTTTTTTCTATTTAAAAAAATTATAAACACTTTCCTCCATTTTATGCTCACTTAATCTGAATATGAGGCATGCAAAATATAAAATGAATCTATGCCTTATACACTCAACAGTTTCTGCATGTGCATAGACTAATAATATGATGCATCTTTAACCTAGACCATGAATAAATAAGACTATGGGTACTATATGTCCTTTCTCTAAAATATAATACTTGTAAATATGTTTAATAGTTTAAAATTACAGGTTCTAAAAAATAAGTATCTTTAAGGTAGTTTAAATACCATAAAGTTCGATAAAATTATTTTAGAATCATACTGATGAATTGCCTATTCCTAAATTAGAATTTCATCACTTATTACATTGAAAAAAATTATGAAAAACCATTCAGCAACATAAGAGAAATAGCACTGCAAATATATCGAGATTAAAAAAACCCTAATTTTCTAGCATATTTTAAGAAAAGTCAAGATATATTATGTACAGGTACAAATTCCCTATGATGAATGTGATCATTAGGTATATCTAAATGTATGGATAAATTTTTTTTTGGAGCGTTTTTGAGATAGGGTCTTGCTATGCAGTTCAGGATGGCCTTGAACTCACTATGTAGCCCAGATGAGCCTCAAACTCATAGCAGGCCTCCTGCCTCAGCCTACAAGTGCTGGGATTACAGGCATCCACCACACCACACCCAGCCATAAAATTAATTTTTAGGACAATTTTTAACATTTTCCTTTCTCTATCTTTCTATGGTGAAGAGAAATGAAAAATGCATGTTCATAAAAGATAGAAAACTTATTACATTTTGCCTATAAAAAATCTTCTCTAATGAGCCTTTTAAAATTATTATAAAAAGTTGCCCAGGATTTAGCTCAGCAGTATAAGTGCCTGCCTGGCAAGCATGAAGCTGATTTTGATCCCTAGTACCAAAAAAAAAAAAAAAAATTATTATTAAAAATCTTTTTCCTTGGCTCATCACATTTGCTCTCAGATTTGCATATATGATCTGAAAGCATTATTCCTCTCAGTTTTTTTATCATGTTCTCACACTACTTTTGCATAGATAGACGTTGCTTTTTGCTTGCTTGTAATGCATGATAGCCTTACAGAGGAAGAGCAATTCCTCTTATAGTTGAGATGTAGTATATTGTTATTTATTGAATTGAATAGTTTACCAAAAAGAAGCAACTTTGGCACTTGGAAAACTTAGCTAACAATGCTCGTGTGTATTGAAATAATTGTGCATGTGAAATTAATGCTACTCCTTCGCCTGGTCAACTGAATCCTTTCTAATGCTCAGATTTGACAGTACAAAATTTTTCATATTACCAAATGTTATTTTTTCTTTGTGCGTTTAGGGAGGTGTGAATACTA
The DNA here is from genome assembly GCA_004027455.1 of Hydrochoerus hydrochaeris. NCBI lineage: Eukaryota > Metazoa > Chordata > Mammalia > Rodentia > Hydrochaeridae > Hydrochoerus > Hydrochoerus hydrochaeris. The sequence goes on from PVLA01002424.1 coordinate 200,395, forward strand.
GTGTCAGACATGGTGGAATTTATGTGAAAGCTGTTATTCCCAAGGGGGCAGCAGAGTCTGATGGTAGAATTCACAAAGGTATGTTTTTATGTGTGTAGGAATTATATGTCCAAATATCACAACTTATAAATAAGTAGTAAACTCGGTATAGACACCTAAATACATAATATGAAATAAAGACAAACTCACTTATAAACTGCATTAAGAGAGTCTTTGATACTGCTTTAAAAAGTCTTCTTCAGTGTTAGGCCTTAGTATATCAGAAGATACATAGACAGAGTTTCAGTGTATTTGTACCTATTAGTAAGCAAGTTGCGAGCAAATGGAGAAAGCAAAGTGACTGTTCATGCAAAAAGACCACAACACTGACGTTCACATTTCCATAGACTAACGAGGGCCTTGCCTCCATTCTCCACATTTGTAGTTCAGCCTTTTTTATGATGTAGATTGATTTTATAGATATTCTAGAATGTACTGAAGATTATTTGTAGAATGGAACTAGAGGGCTGGGGGTTTAGCTCAGTGGTATAATGCCTGCTTGGCAAACACAAGGTCATAAGTTTGATCCCCTGCACCAAAAAAAAAAAAATCTTTAGCCAGGCGTGGTGGCTCACGCCTGTAATCCCAGCACTCCAGAGGCTGAGACAGGATCATTGTGAGTTCAAGACCAGCCTGGGCTACAAAGAGAGCTCAAGGCCAGCCTGAACTGCATAGAGAGACCCTGTCTCAAAAAGACAAAAAAAAAAAAAAAAAAGAATGGAACTAGAAATTAAATGACATGTTCAAAAAGATATGAAACAGTTTTGTCTATAATTTATCTGGCTCTGTCCTCAAATTAATGTGAAATAGAACTAGCAGTTGTAAGCACATAAATCTTGATGATTTCTTCCTTTCAAAACTGCTGCCTAATTTTAGGTGATCGTGTGCTAGCGGTCAATGGAGTAAGTCTGGAAGGAGCTACTCATAAGCAAGCTGTTGAAATACTGAGAAATACGGGACAGGTAGTGAATCATTGTACCAACCTGTTATACCCTAAAAAGATATCAGAATATGTGAATAGTATCAGTTGCATAGAGACCTCTGCATTTGTCTATCAAGAAACCAAACCTGATTTATTAACCACCCTGGATCTGTTTTTTGCCTCTCAAATTGAGTAATGTTATAGAAAGGTTACTGAGGAAGCTGGCTTTCTGTGTCTTGTTTAGTCCTAATATTTGCCAGAGGAACGACAAGGAAAGGCATGGAGACTGGACTGTTTAAACGTTGCGTAAACATTTACTAGTTTTTAGTGATTTTTTTCGCTTCTACTCATTCTCCAGCTCAAAAGCTAAATTCATTTTATTCAGACAAGTTTTGGTAAAGAATACAAAAGATTTATGCAATCTGAAGAAAAACCAGTTTAAATTTTGGATCTGGGAATCTACCAAATTACTTATAATGGTTTTTATGTTATAGTTTAGTAGTAATTTTTTTCCTAATACCCATATTTCCAGTGATTTGTATATAGCATTATCATGGCTTTTAACATGTTTTATGATAGATTTTTTTTATCATAAATATTAATGATTTAAATATTTTTAATGATTTTAATCATTAACATTTTTATATAGGGAAGTACTAAAAACTTGATTTTGAAACTTTCAAACCTTTGGTCTGTTTTTTGCCCCCCTCTAGCTATATTTTGGTAGAACAGGTAGCTAGTTTAAATTATTTCATACTCCAGCTGTACAAAGTCCTACCACTGTTTTCTTGTTACTCTTCCTAATTAATAAAGTGCTATTCCGTGTATACAGGCAGTTCATCTATTGTTAGAGAAAGGACAGCCACCAGCATCCAAAGAGCACATCCCTGTGACCCCGCAGTGCACCCTTCCAGACCAGAGCCCACAAGGTCAACCCCCAGAAAAAATGGTGAAGAAAGCGACTCCTGTCAAAGACTATGGCTTTGTTACTGAAGGTCAGGCCTTGGGAAGCTCTCATGTTTCACTGTGAATTATTACCTCATTATTCAAAATAGCACTTTTACTTGTTGATTTACAATTCATGGCCAGGAAATCTTCCATCTAATAGTTCCCAAATACTGGTACTTTGTACAAAATTTGTGAGCCCATATCACCAATTAGTAATTTAAAAAGTAAGAATGACGTAGTAGTGAATTCTTCAGTGTGTACATAACGGAGTGAGGCCCCAGCTTTCCACCTCTTAGACTTAAATGGTCTCCACCTTAAGAACGTGGTGGTGGTGCACAGTCCTGGTTTGTCTCTTATTTAAAGTCTCTGCTAACAAATGCCAGCAGCTCTGACTTAGTGCCAAACATAAGGTGGTCCAGCCTGCGTTATTTTCCTGATTATGAAAATAAAAATAATATATCTTTTTTTCACACTGCTTGTTTTTATCATCCTTTCATCGTGAGTTTTTTTGTTTGCTTGTTTGTTTGTTTTTCTGATCTTTGTTCCTATATTTTGCTACTGAGAATTTTTAGGATGCCATTATAATTTTTCTGGATTAAGTTAGATGTCACCAAAATATTTGTGTCAGTTTATTTTCCCATACCCTCCCTAACATTTATTCTGCTGTTCTTTCCTGAATTCTGCTGAATGCTAAGTTCAGCTGTTTTCACCTGAGTCTCTCTTTTACCTCCCTTTCTCTGGATCACCTCACTTTGCCCACCCCCTTGTTAAACTGTCCTTTATACTTCAGAAGTCTTTTCTGTTCAGACAGCTTTGTCCTTGCAAGTAGTTCATTAAGTTTCCTTAATAACTGAAAGTGAAAAATAGGATTAGGGGAAATAGGATTTTTAAAATGTATTTAAAGCATATTTTTTGTATGCTTGTGTACATACACAACTTTAAAATATTTAATTTTTACATCTTTTTTTCAGAAAATATATTTGAGGTAAAACTGTTTAAAAATAGCTCGGGCTTAGGATTCAGTTTTTCTCGAGAAGATAATCTTTTACCCGAACAAGTGAACACCAGCATAGTCAGGGTTAAAAAGCTCTTCCCTGGTCAGCCAGCAGCAGAGAGTGGGAAGATCTCTGTGGGAGATGTCATCCTGAGAGTGAATGGAGCCTCTCTGAAGGGCCTGTCACAGCAGGTGGGTCCAGCACTGGGGTGCAGCTTCTGTGAGGAGGAGCTGGGGAGACCTGGTCTTGCAGACTGGTCTGCCTGCTGGCTAATGGTGACTCCGTTGGTGATTTGGTGCCCTAGGAAGTCATATCTGCTCTCCGGGGAACAGCTCCAGAAGTGTGCTTGCTTCTCTGTAGACCTCCACCTGGCATGCTGCCGGACATTGATGCTGCTCTTCTGGTAAGAAGAAATAACCCACCTTTTTATAGAATGCCTGTTCAGTAATTGGTGATTCACTTTCTTCACGGCTTAGTCTCCTGGATTTCATCGCCAGCTAATTCTTTACCTGGGAATGCTGTCTTGTGTCTCAGCCACTTAACATACATCCCATGTTTGTAATGTCAGTTTGACAGGCAAATAGCAGGTTCCTGTAAGCCCAGCTACTCCAGAGGCTGAGGCACAAGGGTCACAAGTTCAGGCCAGCCTGGGCAACTTAGTGAGACCTTGTCTCAGAGTATAAAAAATGAGAGCTGGGGGTTTAGCTCGGCGGTGTAAGTGGCCTTGCTTGGCAAACGCGAGGCCGTGAGTTCAATCCCCGATACCAAATATATATATATATGTATTTTTTTTAAATGCCATTATAATTTTTCTGAATTAAGTTAGATGTCACCAAAAACACACACACACACACACACACACACACACACACACACACACACACACACACATATATACACAAAAATGAAAAGGGTTAGCAATATTAGCTCAGCACTCCCTAGACTTAATTTCCGTGCCACCCCCTAAATGTGATCAATTCACAATTCACTTTCTGCTTTCTCTCTTTATTTCTAAAATCCTAAATGCTGGGATTTCAGGAATGTGTCTTCTAAGCATAAATGAAAAAAATAAAATCATGGTTACAAAAGTCTTATGTCCATTTTCTTCATTGAGGAGTCAGCTTATTTGCATAAAAATGAGTTAAGCTTTTTGAGCTTTTTTTTTTTCTTTAAACAAAGAATAGGGTATGTTTGAGTTCTGTTCTTGCCAAGGTTTGGCTAAAAGATCCAAAATCTATTCCAGTGGCAATTTACAGATTGCAGAGCAGTAGGTAGGAGTCTAAACCTAGATGAACACTAATACAGGCAAAGAAGGTTTGCCTCTCATTTGTCTGCATCAGATTGCAGCTCTTTAGTAAATGGTGACTCTGGGGTCTAGACATCAGGAGTGTCTGGGACAGATGTCGTAACCCTTACGGTAGAGAGAGGGGAACCACTAGGGAAATAGGACATTTATGTGAAATGCACTAGAAACAGCAGGGGCGGGCATTGAGAATCAAACTCAGGATTTCATGCTTGCCGAGCAGGCACTGTGCCACTGAGCTAAACCCCGGTCTTCATGTAGCATTTTAAGAGATGACATTGATTTGAGGCACCAGATAGGATGAACGGAATAGAGGTCTCTTAACAAAATCTTCCTGGAAAGCAATCACACATATTCAATAAAACCTTAAAAAAAATCCTATGTTGGTTAGTATACAAAATTACAAGGAAATAGAAATCCAGGTGAAAGTTTACATATGCACAAAGAAGTTTCCCTAAATTTCTGTTGATAGGAACAACCGAAAAACACTACTGTGCTAAAAAAGAAAAAGCTGAAACAAGCTAAATGTATAGTCATTCTTAGGATTAATAGATGATTATTAAAATTATCTGCAAAGCATAAATTTTAAAAGTAGGATACAAAGTAGAATACATAGCTCTAATTCTGATTTAAATTATAAGTCATACAAGATTAGCCATTGTTATTTATAACATTTTTTCCTGTGATGATTTTAAGTTACTTTTATTGTCAGAAAAGTGACTGTTTTGGTAGAAAGTGCTGTTAACTCACAGGCTTGCTTCCAGTTAATATGAACTGACCCCAGCTGGCCTTTTAAAATGTGTCCCTTCCAGACTCCACTGCACTCTCCAGCCCAAGTGCTCCCCAGCAGCAGTAAAGACCCTTCCCAGCCGTCACGCGTGGAGCAAAGCACCAGCTCAGACAGAACCGAAGTGTCCAACAGAAGCAAGAAGCCGTGCAAGTGCCCCTCCAGGAATGACAGCTACAGCGACAGCAGTGGGAACGGAGAAGATGACTTGGTGAAAGCTCCAGCAAAGATACCAAATACGGCCTGGAGTTCAGCTTTGCACCAGACCCTAAACAACATGGTGTCCCAGGCGCAGAGTCAGAATGCAGCTCCCAAGAGTCAAGAACATACTGTGTGCACCATGTTTTACTATCCCCAGAAAATACCCAATAAACTAGAGTTTGAGGACAGGTATTGTCGGGTTTATGCTTAACACTCAAAACAGCTGATGATTAGCAGCAGAGAGAGAGAGTCTGTGAACTTCTCAGTGTTTGGGGAAATGATGACTTACTCAGTGTCTAGCTATTGTGACTAACAGTTTTATCTAGTAAAGCAAGAAGCACTCTAACCTGGCAAACTGAGCCTTGCTTCTCTCTTGAGCATGTTTATTAGTAATTGAAAAAATTGGTTTTCGATACAACACAGTCAAAAAGGGAAAAGATTTATTTAGGTTGTGATGCAATGGAAGATTAGAGCAAATTACACAGGGACGGGAGTGGGGAGAAAAATTTGCAAATGGCAGGACCCCCAAGATGGGAAAAGAAGAAGTGATTGAAAGCGTAGAAGCAGGCAAAGGAATGATTGCATCAGTGCCTCTAAAAGTTACTCTGACACAGTAGGTTTGGTTGAGTCTGTGTGCTATCTAGGCCCTACCATATTTGCTTTAAATGTTTGTGTTTCTGTTTTTGTTTTTTCTATTCTTTCATCCAAATAACTCTAGGAATGAGACATTTAGTCTTTTCTTCTTAATTCAGTTGAAATATATATTAATCTTCTGATAAAATTAGCTTCAGCCTTGAACTAACAACTAGGAATGAAGTATAATACTTTGACCTATCTTTATACAGTTTAGAGATTTGAGGTCCTTTAAAATAAAATCTGGACAGAGAATTAATAATGATAACATTAGCATGCAGATATACAAATAAATTCACAGTCTAGAATTAGACAAAAAGCATCTAGGATCTCAGTCAAAACCAAACAGGAATATGTGAGCATTTTTTGTAACAGCACTAATTTATTCTGTTGACGCTGGAATGTATTTGAAAATAGTCTTGCTTCTTTGTCTCAGTGGTAACCCTCCTTCTCCTCCAACACTGGATGTGACTCCTAGGCAGAACTGCCAGCTCCACTTAGAATCCACTTCCTCTGATTCAGTGGATAAATACTGCACACATCACAATTCTGAACCGGCTAGAGGAGAAAACTTGACAACTTTGAAAAGTGACCTGGAAAACCACCTTGAGGACTTTGGACTGGTAAGGTGTCCTGTATCTTAGAATTCTGTGTTTCCCAATGCAGGTGCAGACATTCATGATTTCCCTGTAGCTGGGTAAACAGCTACCTTTTAGAGTGGCCTCATGTCTGAATCTAATAAATAGACAATACATCTCATACTTTCTCTGCTGAGAAATTAGAGAAGACAAAGAAATCTGGGTACAAATCCCTGGCTATGTTGCTGCCTTGCTGCCCTATGACAGACGCCTGTGGATAAGTCCCTTCTGATTCCTAGCAGGTTTGACAGTATAGTGGGGTTACTAACCTGAGAGGATCGTGCAGAGATTCAATAAAATTCATCCGCAAAACACGGCTGTAGACTGGGCCAGCAGTGGCATGCCTACGGCACAGCGCCCAGCCGGCCCTTTGCATCATTGAAAACTAAAGGGTTGCCGTGACTGGGTTGGACACTTAGGAAACCTTATTTCATTTGTTTCTTAAATTCCAGTAAACTACTGTATTTATTTTATTTTTAAAGTTTAAAGATTTTCTCTCACTTTTTCCTTCATATTGCAATAATAGCCTTTGAACTTCTAAACCTACAAATCAGCCTTGGAAACAAAATTTCTAAGTATATTAACCTTTTTTACAGATTAAGAGCCTATTTTAACACTGTTTGTTTTCTAAGTAATCTTTATTGTAAAAAATTATCTTTAAAAAAAGTATTAAAGCTCACCACCAAAAAAATCTTAAATATTACAGAGTTGATCAGTACAAATATTTTGTTTCCCTGTAATGGCATAAGTGTGCATAGCATCTCCATCTTCAGATTTATTCTTAGCAATAGAGTGAAAATGCCGTTTGAATGATTTCCTTAGAAATCTGTCTTCAAACCAGGAGTGGTGGTTCATGCCTGTAATCCCAGAGCTCAGGAGGCTGAGGCAGGAGGATCACTGTGAGTTCAAGACCAGCTTGGGCTACAAAATGAATTCAAGGCCAGCCTGAACTGCACAGTGAGATGAAAAAAAAATGGGGAAAAAAAAGAGAGAAAAATGTGTCATCATCTACCTGATGTGTCTTAGTTGAAATCCTAAAATGTTTTTGCTTGCACATCTTAATAAATGAAGTTTTGATACATACTCACTCAAAAACTTCCTGTTTGTACCAGGGACAACACAACCTTTACTCACTTAGGCATCTATCTTCGTTTAGAAATATGTGAAAAACTTTGCCAAGTCTTCCCTCCAAAAAGTTTTGGGTTTGGGGGGGTTCTTTTTGTTTGGTTGAATTGTTTTTTGTTATTATTATTATCAAAGTATAACAGTTGATGTGTCTTTGTGTATCCTGGAATTGCAAAAATGGGAAAATCCTGGGAAAATGCCTCAATTCTGTCTCTGCTATCTGGAGACAAACACGTAAGGTTGTACTTAAGCCCAGCTTTCACATGCTTTGTAGAAGGAAGCATTCTGGCCACGGATGAAAGACTTGGTTCTTTTTTTCACTTGATCAAGTTAAATAAACTTTAAGATTTGTTTTTCTCTTTCACTCATCAAAACAGTCATCTTTTTCTTTGGGTTTAGGTAAAATAGACAACCTTAAAGCATCCCTGTTGTCTTTCGCCAGGAAGTAGAGCTGCCCATCACTCTAATTAAATCAGAAAAAGGGAGCCTGGGCTTTACAGTTACCAGAGGCAGCCAGAGCATCGGTTGCTACGTTCACGATGTCATACAGGACCCAGCCAAGAGTGACGGGAGGCTAAAGCCTGGGGACCGGCTCATAAAGGTGGGACTGGGAAGGGGAGTGGGAGACTTCCACAAACAGAACTTGGTCCTTTTTCTGTGACTATATAGAAATATTGAAGGTGACTCGGCTTTGTGGTGAGGTTTGCTCATCTCATGATTTTGGACATTTAAGGGCATGCATTGGCAAAGAGATCCTATTTTGAAACAGGAAGCCAAAGACCCTAGGCCTCACCGTTTCTTCTTAGAGCACACACCCAGGACCTACTGGCCTCCTGCTAGGCTCTTCCTCTCAAAGCCCCCGCCAACACCCTAAGGACCACGTCCCTAGCACACAGCCTTTGGGGGACAGGCTTGGATCCTGTCTGCGTCGCAGCAGTAACCACAGAACGGCGGTGGTGAGGCTGCAGCATAGCTGCTGTGGGACCGCGGAGAGCCCCCTGTGTCAGCGCACGAGCTACGTGTGGGTGGTTCTACCCTGAAACCGCACTTTGCAGTCGATAAAGTTTTGGGTGGGGGTTTGGGCACTCAGTCTCTAAAAGGTTCACCGTCACTGCCGAAGAAGAAGCCAGGACTGCAGAAAAAACAAGGTCATGTTAACATAATGCTATATATATATGTTGGATTTGTTTTCCTTTTCCACCATTAAAAGGTTTTTGTACTGTTAACTCTTTCAGAAATGCTTCAAGTTTCCATTTTAGTTTGAAAGCCTATTTAATCACATTAAGCCGTATTATGTAAAATGCCAGAAGTCTTATTGTGTTTTCTTGGCAGTTCGGCTTTCCTGTTCTAAAATTATAATCCTGACTTGCCCCCTTCTCGTTTTTGTAGGTTAATGATACAGATGTTACAAGCATGACTCACACCGATGTGGTGAATCTGCTCCGGGCAGCACCCAAAATGGTCAGATTAGTTCTCGGACGAGTGCTTGAATTATCCAGGATGCCGGTGTTGCCCCATTTGCTGCCTGACATTACATTAACGTGCAACAAAGAAGAGCTGGGTAATGGAAATTTGTGCTTTGTACAGTAGAGTTTTCTGGGCTGATCAAGTACCCTTATGACTGAGCAAACAGTTCTGTTTTGTTTGTTGAAGGTTTTTCCTTATCTGGAGGGCATGACAGTCTCCATCAAGTGGTCTATATCGGTGATATCAATCCAAGGTCGGCTGCAGCTGTCGAGGGTAACCTCCAGCTTCTAGATGTCATACATTATGTGAACGGCATCAGCACACAAGGAATGACCTTGGAAGAAGCTAACAGAGCATTGGACACATCGCTTCCCTGGGTGGTGCTGAAAGCCACAAGGTGCTCTGCAGTAATTCACTGGCGCTGTCTGTGTGTGCGTGTGCTCCAGGCTGCAATTATACTTCACAGACTAGACCAGCAGGATTCAGTAGAGGAGAGGTGGGATAGACCTCCTGGCAGACCGAAGTGGGTAACTCTTCAACTACATACTTCCAGTTAATAGGACAAGTAACACATTTATCACTCAGGATGTTTTCAGTTACAAGTCACAGGAATACAAGGCAACTTCGTTATAACAAGAAAGGGAATTTATTGGTTTACATGACTTTAAAAGCCCTACAGGTAAAGCAGTCACCAGGTAAAAGTTGCTTAAGGCTCTGGTTCCCTTTCTTTGCTCTTTTCAGTTGTTTCTTCTTTGTAATGTTTTATGATAGGCAAATTTCTGCATTGCTTTCATGCCTCACACCTATATAACACGTCATCTAGAGGGATCTTCACAGAAACCTCACCAGCCACCACTGGTAAAGTGTGAGTGCCTTTGCCATCAGCCTAAATTAAGGTCAGCTCCTGACCTGAGGCAAAGGGGTAAAAAGAAGCTGATTGACTCTGGCCAGTAGCAGTCCACTCCGAGAACCAGGACTGGTCTTTTCTGCTGGAATCTCACGTTACCTACTGAGGAGATGCAAACTTTCACTGCACCTCAGAACAGATTCACAGGAGTAAAAAATCCTAATAACAAGTTTTCTTTAATGGAATTAAGAAAACATATTGTTGCTTCTGTAACAAATTACCATAAACTTAGTGATCTAAGACAAAACAAGATTATTACATTCCTCAAGGTCAGAAGTATAAAATGGGTCTCACTGGGATCATCGGGGCTGCGTTTCCTCTGCGAGTTGTCAGAGAAGACCCATTTCCTTGCCTTTTCCACCTTCTAGAGACTCCCCATTTTCCGTGGCTTCTTGGTCCCTGCCTGTCTGCAAAGCCAGTGGTCCCTGCTGCTCTGCTGCCATCTCTCTCTCTGCCTCTGACTTTCCCGCACCCTCTTTTTGTGTATTAGGTGGGGCTTCAGTGACTACAGTGCCGTTCTGATAACCCCAGGTAATTTTTCTATCTCGGTATCCCATTCCTTCTGCTGCCCTGTAAAGCCACATATTAACAGGCTCCGAGAATTAGAGCAAGATCACTAGCATAGACGCATTTTGGAGGGAGCCCATATTTTGCCTTCACAGTGTATAAAAATCCAGGCTGTCTAGATTACAAAGTAAGCCAAATTCACAATTGTATCTGTGAATTGTTCCTTTAAAATATGGAAATTTATGAATTAAATAGTTGAGAAACTTACTTTTCCTTCTGAATCTTTTAAGTTAATTGTATACCTTTTTTTCTGAACTATAATCTCTGACCTGACTCTTTAATAGGTTTCTAAGAATTGGATTTGTATAGCTATTTTAATAGGTCTAACTAAACATTAATTACTGGATAAGAAAACTCTTCCAACAATCCGAGAATATTTCTGTGAAAGTTGGCGTGGCTGCCGCCCTTGGGTGTAGCAGAATGCTTTGCCTCAGAAGCAGTAGAATATTACTCACCTGGCCCTGAAGTCCCGTCCTGCTTTTCTACTTTCATCTTGGCAGTTGTTACTGAAGATAGTGTGGTAGTGTTCACATTACAGGAGAGGAAGTGTAGGAGCAGCCTCAGAAGCCCACCACTTCCTAACGGCCTGTGTGAGAGGCGGGCGTTCTGCAGGTGAGGGAGATCGCCTCACCCCTCCAGGGTGTTCCCCACAAGTACACCTTGAGAAATGACCTAGATGAACAAGGTCAGGGTTAGGGCCTTGCATTTTGGGGCTGCCCAGCAAGAATGTGCAGCGGGATGCTTAGGCCTGTGGCATATTGACCCTCCCAAGGCTGCCTGCCTTAGGCAGCCTGTCCTTCCCCTCATGCAGCCCCCATGGCTAAGACTGCATACTAACCTATGTTTCCCAAAGTATAGTGTTTCTGACAGTTTTTCTCTTTGGGTGGCACTATTCTTATAATTCTTTGAATGTGTGTATTCCATGTGGATTTTCCCTTTAAACAGTCTAGAAGAAAAACTTGTTCCAGGGGCTTTAAATACATAAAACTTGTAATCCGGAACTTCTAAGTTAAAGTATCTTTGAGCTATTTACTGACTGACAGAAAACTAAGTTACTAGATCGTGAACACTCCAGGTATCTAAGTGAAAGGAGAAACAGAGTGTTGTGTTGAACTGAAACCCAAAGAAGGATGATGTAAAGGAGTTATTCTTACTCTTCCTTGGGTCAGAATTCTCTCCCTTCAGAAAATGCGTAGGTGAAAACTGTCAAAGTGTCAGCCCCAGCTTCAGTGTGCCCAGCTTTGAAGTCCATCCAAAATAAAACCCCTGAAACTGCTTCTCACAAATTCTCTTAACTCTGTGCACCTATTTTTTCCACACAGAGATGGGCAGCCAGTGTTTCCCAGTTCAAAGAAACCTGTTGTTTCAACTCCAGAATCAGCCAAGGCCAATGGTAAGGGCACATTCATTTTATAACCAAATAGTTATGGAGAGGTAGCTTTTTTTTTTTTTTTCCCCTAAATAGCAAGTTTGCATGTTACCATTAAAATATTTACATTACTCTTCCAGAATGTCTTGCAGAATCTAGGGAAAAATGTTGTACTTTAATAATGAAATTCAGCGGACAGTATAGTACAAAAGTAGTAAAACAGGGTGAAGCACAAAATTTACAGCCCCATGGGCCCAAGTTTATGAGTTCTTTGTGACCTCAGCAAGTTCTCGATCCATGTATAACCCTCTGTTTCCCATGAGTAAGGTAAGAGTATTATTACCGTCTACTTTGGAAGGGGACACTGAGGCATAAACATGAAACACCATGCTCATCACAAAGTACTTTCTGCAAAAATGTGTTCACTGAATTCCTCTACATTAGATGCTGTTGTGGGCATTGTAAATACAGTAGTGCTGAGCCTCTGCCTTATATTTTAGCAGAGTAATAGACATACTAGTGATAGTTGTTATGTTGTGTCCGCAATTTAATGCTCATTCTAGTTTAAGCGTTCTTTTAAATACTTTAATCCTCACAGTAACTTGGCAATTCTAGTGTTACTATTATCACTTTATAGAGAGGGAAACTGAGGCACAGGAAAATTTGATAACTTACTCATGTTCACAGAGTTAATAAAGATTAGAGCCAGAATTTAAACCCAGGAAATCTGATTCCATGCTCTTTTACATAATCAGGGCCTATAAATGGAGCTTTTATTGCTGTTAGAAACAGAGAAGTATGATTGAACTTGCTGCATTTAAAAAGTAAACTCAGTACTTCAGCATAACTAGTCTCTTTAGGACAGTATCTAAGTACCAAAGTAGCTAAAGAAACTTTACCTTAACAGTTGTTTATTTTCTAAAACCTAGAGCTTCTAAAAAGCAAAAGGGGTCCATTTTGCTGCCCTCTATATTATAGTTCATGCCAGAATCAGCTCCTAAAAGAATCAGGAGGACATTTGTCTAGTGACCTCTGAGGTGACTCTTGTCACTTTCTAGTGCCCTGCTCCTTGGTGAAGCCACCTCATGAGCTATCTGTGAAATTCTCTGATTTGATTCTCATAGGACCAATTTCTTTAGAAGTTTTCAACTCATACAGGAACTCTCTGAAGGTGGCCAAAATGCAAAATTTTACTGTTTTATAAAACAGTTTTTGTACTTATAAGCTCAGAGCTAAAATTAGGATCTGGTTTATAAATATATTTGTAACTTTTACTTATCCTTGTGACGTGTTTTCATGTGTTGAAGTGATAGTGCTTATGAAGTGAGATAGGTGAGGGCTGTCTTCCCTTAGGTCATGTAGTAGGTAGTAAACTTCAGCACCCGTGATGCCTCCCCGTCAGTTGAAATAATTGGTATTTAGTGCCTCACTCTTGAATTTTTCAGCCGTAAATGAGATTTTTTTGTCAGCTGTTTTATTTTAAGAAATTACTTTTTTCTTGTGCTGAACCCACTCTGTTTTATTCTGTTCACTCGGTTGCTCACTTATGATGTGGCCTCTTTTAATATTCCAATACAATGACATCCTCAGAAATGTGGGTTTCCTTTCATGGTTTTTTATGTGTAGCAGGTTGAGCAGAGAGTCAGACAAAGGGTTAAGTTTAGCACACGCTAGGCAAGCCCGCTCCAAGGGGCCTGTCCCCACCCAAGTATGTAACCAAAGGGGATCTTCCGGCCTCTGTATGTCGTGTCAGAGGTGGGCATTGCCATGTATCTTTGATTATGCCAAATCTTGACTGTCAGTGTGACTGGCTGTCCCTTCCTTCCTGTGTTATTCCTTGCAGGCCACCACAGCTCAGAGCTCTGTGGCCAGCCAACTGTCACTCCTGAGAACGCATTCTCCAAGGTAGGTACAGACTACCTTCTGTCGTGTCAGAGCACCCAGATGGTCATATTTAAATATTTGTCTTTTTTAGGTAAATGTATTAATAGGAAAGATACTTTTGGTGAATTAATAAGTAAAGTACACAGAGCCTCTACATAAGCAACCCTACATCCTTTACCACAAACTCAGCTCTTAAATAAGTTTAATAAGTCATATTTAAGAATTTAAATGTACTTTATATATAAATTTTAAGTATGTTTAAGTATATTTAAATTCTTAAATATAACTTCAGGGATTTTGTTTTTGTAATTTTTATTTTAAAGTGAATAAAACCAAGCAAAATAAAATAGAATAAAGCCAATCAAAACAAAACCATGTAAATGATACAGGACTTCAAAAAGATAATAGGAAATCAGCAATGGTTACCATAATGTCTCTTGTTGTCTTGTAAATAAGCTGCCCATAACTTCAAACATAGTAAAAATCAAATAGATTAGAACTAATAAAAAACAAAACAATGAACACAATAAAGGACTTCAAAACAAGATAATAGTAAATCCAAAATGGCTACAATAATAAGTTTTGTTATCTTTGAAATAGCTGCCCATGCCATCAGATACAATAAAATCAAACAAGACAGAACAGAATAAAACCCAACCCAACAAAACAACAAAAATGATACAGGACTTCAAAACAGGATGATAGGGAAGTAACAATGGCCACCACCTTCAGAAGGAGATCCTCATAGATGCCACACTGCATACTGCTGTCCTCTGAACAAATGATTAGACTACTGGCTTTAGACCTGCAAAGTCAGTGAAACACACTGCAAGCCTTAAGTTGTATTTTACCTCAATAGCCATCACCACAGCCTGTGTTTCTCCAGATCAGCTGGTCACTTCAGGTTGTGGGTGGAAGGGATCCTTGGCTCTTCCTGTCTCCCAGCCCACACGCCAGAAGGGGCTGGCGTCTGATTCTCCCCTCAGCAGCCCTCGCATGGCACCAACTTGCAGGGTGAGTTGGCTTCTTGCTTTCTCATTGTCCTCCCCTCAGTCTGTGAATGGCACTCACTCACAGAAAAATACTGGTGTCTGGTTCTGCCCCCAGCAACATGTACATGGCACCAACTCAGGAGGGTTGGCTTCTTGTTGGCTTCTTCAGGGATTTTCTTTTTTATTGATGTGCACAATTTTTTCAGTTGCCTCATAAGCCATGGGAAGAAAAAAAGAGTATAATTAAGAATAGAGCTGGGCACAGTGTCATATACCTATAATTCCAGCTACTCAGGAGGATCAAAAACCCAAGGCCAGCCTGAACACTTTGGGTGACCCTGTCTCAAAATTTAAAAATAGGCTAGGGATGTAGTTTAGTGATAGAGCACCTATACGTTCAAAATGAGTCCTTTAGGTTCATGTGGACCAGTAGTGCCCTACAGATGTTAGATCTATGCCACTAGTGAGGAAAACCAGAATTAACCAAAGAAATAGGTTTACTTGCTTTCAAAAGGCTTAGAAAATGCTTCACCACATGATAAAACAAGAGTTGAAATCATTTAAGACTAGTACAGAAAAATCTGGGAATAATGTCACAAAACTACCTTAACACATAAAATTCCATCTCATATTTTCTCTTTAAGTCTATTTTATGCCTGTTTGTCTAACATTTAATTTTATGATCTTTCTGGTATGTAATGTTCATTTCTAAAATGATGATGGATGGTTCATTCTGTTGGGTTGTCTGACCCTATATTCACCCCACACCTTCTGTTCTGAACCTTCCTATGCAGAGTCCCTACCTACATAACGCTCGTGGCATCTCCCTATGTGAAGTGCACTCCTCTTCTAGTGGTCTAGAAGGTTCACCTTTTCGGTGGCATTCTGGAAATAAGCCAGCCTTGGTGTGGAGGGAAGTGATTTTAGCAACCAAAAACCAAAACTTCTGTGCCTTTCTTCCCACTGTTATCTTACACTTGTGACTTAGTTTAGCAACTCCTGAAAAGATACTGCACCCAAAAAACAAATAAATAGATAAATAAAATAAGATACTGCATCAAAAAAAAATGTTAAGGCAGAAATGATTGTGACCCCCAAAATGTTCAGATATCTGTATGTTTGTTCTGTGCTGCAGAGCAGATTTTCAGTTTCACATGTCGGGAAAGCAAGTTTTTATCATTTCTGATGCTGTTCGTGCTGCATAGTGTTTGCTTTCTTTTTAAAAATCAGGATGTTACGGAAAGAAAGAACAGGATTTTTCCTAACATGAAACCTTAGAAACCAGGACTCTTGTTGTTCATTGTGGCCAAGTTTCATTGGAGTGCATCTTGCATCTCTTCCAGAAAGTCTTCCTGACCATGTTTTGTCCTTGAATGTTAATATCTGTAGTATGAATTTTTCATGAAAAATGAGATTTTACAGTTCAGTGATGTTTTTGACATTTTATCGCCATGGTTCATAATAATTTTGTCACATCTACCATGTGTTTGTCCTCCCTTAATAAAAGAATAAAATCCAAGAAAACCACAACCTTTTATTTCTGCAAAATTATTTTAATGTATTCTAATCATGTAACTTCATATTTTTACCCAACTTGGTTTTATTTTGTTTTTTTTCCTGGTGGTATTGAGGATCCAACCCAGGGCCGCATGCTGTTCCATGCTACTGATGAGCTACAACCTAGCCAGCTTTTTGTTTCTATAAGCTGTGCTCCATAAGTGCTTTTTGCAATTTATCATTGCATTAAAAAGTTACATTCTGTTGCTCAGTAATTACTATCCAGTTATGAATTCTTTGTTTTTAATTTCACATGTGGTTAAATGTGAAAATCTTTATAACAGATCACTAAATTTGAAGTCTATATCCATGTAATCACCTCATAAATAATTCAAAACTTTTCCCTTTCCCTCAACTTCTAAGGTTTTGTAGTCCTATTAAAGTTTTCAAAAATGTTCTTTGAAAGATAAATCCCATAAACTATGTATCAGATAAGAGATTTTTTACAGTCCAGTAAGTTTAAGAACTATTTTATAATACATTTCTTTTTAGCAGCTCAAAACTTATATAGTAAATGTAGGAATTTCTAGAACAAAAAAACCCTAAATGTTGCGTAGCCTAGTGCTTCCAAGTGTCTGATGATGGAAAGCCCCACCCTCTGCGCTTTTCATTTGCACCAATTTTCCGAGAAACACAGCTTGAGGTGGGAAGTTGTAAGATGATCTTTCTTTGGGAAGAAGAAGAGAGGGGCAATGCAAGTCCCTCCCTAAGCCTGGAAGACAGAAGCACAGTAACCTGATGGTTTGCTTTGTTTATCCTTTAGGTCAATGGGGAAGAAATAATTGAAGTTTTGTACCCGGAAGGAAAATGTTCTTCTCAGATGAGAAAATCAGCAAGTTTGACTGGGCCTGAAGGTAGTTTTCCAAATGCATAATCCAGTTACTCTGTGTGCCCTAAAACTAGGTAATGGAAGTATCAGGTATCCTTTTGTATTTGCCTTACATCTCATTGTAGCTTTAAAAGGAAAGATTATTGTTCAAGAAAATAAAACAACAAAAATAAAGGAATATAAAAATAATATTGTTTACTCCATTAATATACAAGTGTCCAGCATCTGTTCTCATCTCTGAGCCTAAAATTAGTCTTTCAAATGATTGGAGAGACAGCTGCCTTGTTCCTGCTGTCTCCTGTGTTCCATTAAGCAGTGCTTCCTAGGCTGCCTGACAGCTTGGAGACTTTACCTGGAGGATGTTTGGTACCTTAATCTTGGTAATATATCTTTTGGGGCTTCTTCCATGAATTAATAATTTGAGATTAATTTAAGAAAATAAACATATAATTACTAATATCTCCAGGGAAGGTATATTGCCAATGTTATATTTGGTTTATTCTTCGTAAACTGCATTTGTGTGTCTTCTGTTATAACACGCAGGCTGTCTCTAAAACTAGAAATGACAGGGTTTCGTGGGTAAGCACAGCTGCCCTTCAGAGCAGCTGCTTAAAATTTCAGTGCTGACCCATCCCTTTCTTGTTCAGCATTTTCTAAGTAAAATTAATGTAAATTGATGTTTTCCAAGAATCTAATACAGAAGATGATGAAATGTATGATGATCCTCAAGAAGCTGAAGTTATCCAGTCCCTGCTGGATGTTGTGGATGAGGAAGCCCAGAATCTTTTAAATGAAAATAACGCACCAGGGGATGCATATGGTCCAGGTACGTGAGCCGTGTAGATCAATTGGTACTCTAAGGAGTACACACATGTTTCCAGTAGGCATGTTTTGAGTAAATATGAAATGCATTGGTGTCTCCCCCTGTTCCTCATTGGTAATATTTCAGAAGTAAAATAGCTTTTATCCCAATATATGAATATTTTCCTTTCCATATTCATCAATGGGTTACCCTGTCAGTGAGATCTCAAAATGTGTCGCTAACCTCTTGGCTTTTGTTTTTAGAACTGATATTCCAGGCCAGGCCCACATGGTGTACACTTGTAATCCCAGCAGCTGGACAGCCTAAAGCAGGAGGATCCTCAGTTGTTCAGGCCAGCCTAAACAACTCAAAATAATATAAAAGGCTGGGAATGTAGCTTAGCACTCCTGGGGTGCAGTCCCTGGTACCAGGAAAAAAAAAGAAAAAGAAAAGAAGTGATATCCCCAACATTTTCACATAGTTAATACTAATCATTGTGAGGGAATTGCAGTTTTTGTAGTTGTTTTTGTTTTGTGTGGTTTTTGTGGGGTGTGTGCGTCTGTGTGTGTGTATGAGTGTGTGTTGGACTCTGAACACAAAGCCTCATGAATATTTTTTTTGTACAGGGAATCGAACTCATGACTGCGTGCTTGTGTGCTTATGCCACTGAGCTAAATCCCCAGCCTCAAGCCTCATACATATTAAGCATATCCTCTGCCAATGAACTACAGTCCCATGGATAATTTAATCAGAAATTCTACATTTATATGTTCTATCATTTGTTCCTGACATTTACAATACTAAAACTGTTTGTAAATATTGGCCTTTATGTTGCCTCGTTTTGAAGACCAGTGGAAACTTTTCAATTGCTTCATTAGTTCCACAAGTTCCTGTTGACCTGTGTATTTCTCCTCCAGGTCCACTGAAAACAAATGGGAGGTTATCAGAAGACACAGACCAGGACAGCTCATCTCTCCCTGTGGACCTTACTGAGGTGAGGGTAACACTAGACCACAACCTGGGGTGCTGGACCTCTTCTCTCCATCTTCCACCCCACATCTTCTAACCTGTCACACTGGGCTGAGTTGGGTTGCTTACACATAATCTCATACTAACAGATGTCTATGTACAAATGTCTTCATCTGCTGAGAGTTTCTGAATCCTCAAAATTGATTACACAATACTGAGTATTTCAAATGCATCCTTCAGTGGTTTCACTTAAGATGTTCTTTCATGCAGTCAGAATGCTAATGATCATAACAATAGGCTCTCTGAAAAGAACGTTTTGAACACTGTAAGTTATAATGAATCTATTTATTAATAATATTAAGAGTGACACTTAAAATGCTTGACCTAAAATCTCTTTAACTAAGAGGATAAGTGAAAATTGTTCATTGCCATTTCAAAAACGTCCTGTTAAGCCGATCCCAGCACTGGAGGCTCAGGAGGCTCTCTGAGAATTCAAGGCCAGCCTGGGCTACATAGCAGGACCATATCTCAAAAACAAAACAAAATAAAAATGGTCATGTCAGATGCCTTTGAGAAAGGGACGTACCAGGTGTGCATCTATAATCCCAGCACATGAGAGGTTAAGGCAGGAGGATCGATTAAGAGTTTGAGGCCAGCATGAATTGCACAGAAGACAAAACAAAATAAAAAAGGGGAAAACTTGCTAACATATGTAGATCCTTGTTTATAACTAAACTGTGGTAGCAGCAGTTGATGGCAGGATGTCATCTTTTTGATACTATGATTTTGAGTATATTCATTATAAAAATTTTAATATGAATTGTATCACACTGTTCTAAATCTGGTTTTCCCTTAACAATCGGTCATCACTGTCTTTCCACATGAATGTGTGTAACTTTGCTTCATACTCTCTAATGCCTTATTATTTTATCATGTTAACATATCATAACTGATTAAACCAGCCATCTACAGATGATTACTAAATTTCTTCTATATGATGAAAGACAGTACAACAAAGGTTCCTGGGGGTTTTTGTTTTGTTTTGTTAATTTTATTTAAAGAGAGGGGGAAAATAAAGCAAAACAGAAAAAAAAACGGTAGAAAGAATACAGCATTTCAAAAAAAATGAACACTAAGAAATTACTAGTTGATACATATTGTCTTCTTCGATGTAGTTGTTCAAGTTACAAAATTAAAGCACACAAAGTGGACATTCAAACAGTGAGACTGCAAACAGCTCCATTCTCTGATCCAACAAAAACTTAGCAACATAATTATCAATCCTACACCCTTAAATATACATGCAGTTATATCCTTTAGTGCACTTGCTTCTCCTCCTTTTGCTTTTTAAGTCCATTATCTGTTTAGTTATGTTTCAGGTTGCTCAGTACCTTACTGATCTGTTTTGTTGTTGTTTACTTTTTTAATTGTTTTTATTGTTTTTAATTTTATTTATTTATTTTATTTTGAAGGTAGTAAAATACAGCAGAACAAGACAGGACATAGCCAACTGAGGCAGTGCAGTGAAATTGGCACAGAACCTCACAGCAGGCCACCGGGACAACAGCAATAGGCACAATAGTACATCTGGTTTTCTTCACAGTAGTTGTTCCTTCAATGAGACAGAGCAATATCAAAGGAAATACCAAAATTATAAAAACAGAATATTGAATAGAGCAATACCATTGATCAGAACAGAGCAAAACAGAGATAAAAATATTTTCCTTCAAAGAGACAGCAGAAGAAAATCCCCCTTGTTTGCTATATCGCATATAGTCAAACTCACAAGAGATGCTCAGATCTCCAGCTCTCACTTGCTAGCGGGGGTGGGGCGGGGGGTGGATGTTTGATTCTTAGCCCCGCCCCGGTAGGCTCACAGCCGCCCACCCGAGGGGTGAACTGGCTGCCTGTTTTCCCAGCGCCCCAAGGTCCACCATGGCACGTCGCGATCTCAGGAAACGCTGATATGGTTCTCGCCCTGGGGCGGCCACGGCTTGCCAGGCCACAGCCGCTTACCAGAGCGGCCTGCTGGCGGCTGCCTGTTTGCCCAGTGCGCCAAGGTCCAACATGTCCCGTTGCAGGTCTCAGGAAACGCTGTATCCACACCTGTTACTTTGACATATTTTCCTTACAATACCATTTGTACTTAGCATGCGCCCAATTTTGAGGAATTTGTGTCTTTTTGAAAAATTATTCAGCTTCTGTTAGCCATTGATTATCTTAGTGTCATAATGAAAATGCTACCATTTCTCAACAGATTTGTCAAATCACCCTTGTTGGACCTTGTGTATTTTGTTGACTTTTTCCCATGGAAGTCAAGCTGTGAAGGGCTTCCTGTAGCTTGGGCCTTCCCCCAGGGGTAGCACTTTGGAGTGCTCCCATCTCCTTGCTGTGAATAAAGTCCATCCAGCCTGAGATTTGTTGCAGATTATCTTTTATGTTAGAATCTGGCACGGTGGAGGTGGAGGCGGAGGCCACGGCGTCCTGGAAGGTGGCCAGGGTCCAGGCGGGGTCGAGTCGTGGAGATAGAAGAGGGAGTGTGTGTGCAGTGGGCCCGGAGGGCGCTCGCTCTCACGAACACTGGGAGCAGCTGCCCAAAGAGAAGGGGCCTAGTGGCTGGGCTGGGCCGTAGGGGCCACGGGGCCCGAGCTGTGATAGATGGAGCACAGGCGGCCCGGATGGGCACCAGGTGGCCCGGGAAGCGCGTGGGCACCTGCATGGTGGTGGTCAGGCCCGTGCAAAGCCGATGAACAGGGCACTAGGCCCAGCTGCCTCTGCTGCGGGCTGAGCGGGAGGGCTAGGCTACCCCTTGCCCTGCCGCCGTGCCCTCCTCCGCCTAGATGGCGGCTGCAGATGGATGGCCCCCCAGCACCTGGCGGGTGGGAGCCCTGCCACAAGGTCCGATGCAGGTGGGCACAGGGGCAGGCGGAGCCTTTTAGGGATCGAACTCACGACCTTGTACTTGCCAAGCAGGCACTTATGCCGCTGAGCTATATCCCCAGCACCTTCTGGGGATTGTTTGTTTTTGGCGCTATAAATGCTCAAGTCTCACAAGACAATTAATTTTACAAGGTGTAAGTAGACTCCATCTTCTCCGTTTGTCCTGCCCCACCCCACCCCACCCAAGCATTTTACAATTCTGGTGGTCTGTTCTCTGCGGACAGTTGGGTTTGTAGCCTGTCTTAATCTGTTCAGGTTATAAACTCTGGCAGACAGGGAGTGGGGCCTCATTAAACAGCAACAGTGTATTTTTTTACCATTCTGGAGGCTGAAGTCTAAGGTCAGGGTGCCATTGGGATTGGTTTCTGATGAGACCTGTCTTGTGGGCTTGCAGCTAGTCACCTTTCACTGTCCCCGTATCACTGTTCCTCTATTGGTGCACTCCTACCCCCCCTTTTTTTTAGTGTAAAGACATCAGTCTTGTTTAAGACCCATCTTTACGACAGTACTTAAGCATTAATTACTGTATAAGACCCTGTTTTCAAGTATACAACCCACTTTGAAGGTTGGGCTTTAACCTACAAATTTGGGTAGGAGGTACATAATTCAGCGTGTACCACAATCTTTGCTCAGTCAGTTAAATTTGCTGGTTAAATTTGCTTAACCAGGTAGATTTGCTTAACCAATTAAATTTGTTTAACAGTTGTTAAGATTTCATTTACAGTGGTTACAAACAAAAGTTCTAGGTAGAGATTCAACCAGAAAATATACCAGACCTGTCTTATAAAAAATTTCAGTACCAAAAAGAAGCATGAAAGAAATATCTAAGGAAAACATTTCTTGTTCTTTGGTAGAAAACTTAAATTCTCCCTAGGGTCACTTATAAATTAAGTTTGTTCCTACAAAGTATTTCAACTTCTGTTAAATGAGAAATGAAGTGGACTTGATAAAGTGATTCTAAAGTTCACATGGAAAAATTAGCATTTGAAACTACCTAGGCCAAGTCTTAAAAAGACTTACAGAGGGAGATTATTTCTTTGTCTTCCCAACAAAACATAGATAGACCAGACCAGTATGTTTGTGCATTCAGATCAGATCTGGCCTGAGAAACTCAGCAAGACTCTGTCTCAAAATAAAATAAAAATAATAGATACAGAATGTCAATAATGAAGCATTTGTTTAGCATATATGAAGCTAAAGCCTTAGGCATAATCCCCAGCATATATTTTTATATTAAAATATTTTATATTACTAAAATATTTGTGTATTACACAATATAAATATATGTTTGAATATTTATACAGTAAGTATATATAGTCATATATGTATATATATACATATATATATATATAGTCATATATGTATATATATACATATATATATATATATGTCTAAAATCACATACCATCTGCAGTCTGTTATAAGTAGATTATCTACAGATCATCTTAAACATGTTGTAGATTATGTACTGAATTGGCACTAACAGCATATTGTACAGTCCTGAAAGTTTTAACCTATGCCAAAAGTGAAAATGTTAACTATTCAGATTACAAAGTATAGAATTGTCTCCTTAAGAAGGAAAGATGTGTTGGGCTGGAAATTTAGCTCAGTGGCATAAGCGCCTGCCTGGCAAGCGCAAGATCATGAGTTCGATCCCCGGTACCAAAAAAAAAACAAAACAGGAAAGCTGCGCCCTCTGGTAGTTACTCGTGCAGAATCATTGTATGTGCCACTCTGTATTATAAATGTCTTTACATTTTACTGCCTCTTAGTAAAGTACTTTGGTCAATGTCTGTGTTTATCTGTGAATACAAGAATGAGCGTTGGTCATATGCATTATTATGCTTTGTCATCCAAAGTCCACACTGTTTATTCATCTGTTTCTGAACCTATCTGACCTGATTTTGCTGGGTACAGTGCTCTGGCCCTGCATTTGCAGGTACCATCTGGTGATCAGCGTGAGAGGTGTTTGGGTGTACATATGTAAGTACAGTTTTGTAAACGCTGTACTAAGATACATGCTGAATGAAATGGTTATGTGAAATTCTGAACGGGTTAGGAAGAACGGAGGGAATGGCAGTCAGGGTGGGAGTGGGCAGGTTGGGTGTTAGGGCTGGTGGGAAGTCATCTTTTTAATGGTATTTGCCAGCTGAGATGAGATGGGGATGACCGTTCTATACCGTGGGCTGCATTGGCAAAGGCAGGAAGGCCTGGGTCAGCCGCAGGCATGCAAGGCACCAAGTCACTGGGAGCCCCTGTCTCAAAGCTGAAGGCTGAACAGAGGAGAGCAGTTGGTTATTAGCATGACATGGATGCCTGCAAAGGATGTTGGTCTGTTCATGTCTCTAGAGATGTCACCCTCCTGAGAGCTAGACTCTTCCCCATGAGGTCAGAACGGCAAGGGAAAATGTGTTCTCCAAAGACGTGGCATTATCATGCTGAAAAGCAGTGATATGCCTCCTGTGTTGTCTCTAATCCGGGTTATTTTACAGACATTTGTAAGTATTCTGAAACCACGCGGGACCTCCAGTAGCTCCTCTCTGCTGTGTGATAGGCACGCTTGCCCACAGGCCTGGCCCACGCGGCTCAGACAAGCCCTGCAGTGTGCTGTGATGCTGCGCCATCTCCATCTCAGGGTCCAGCAGCCATGGCTCAGTGAGGTCTCCTTCTTCTTCCTCCTCCTCCTCCTCTTCCTCTTCCTTCTTCTCCTCCTCTTCTTCCTTCTCTTCTTCCTCTTCCTCCTCCTCCTCATTTTTTGAGACAAGAGTTTCACTATGCAGTTCAGGCTGGCCTTGAACTCACAGCAATCCTCCTGCCTCAGCCTCCTGAGTGCTGAGATTACAGCCATGGGCCACCACACCTGGCTGGAACGGCATATTTTCATTTGGCCTTGGGCTCTATAAATCAGCTGTTTGTGGAAGTGGGGTGCATGGCTCTGATGCATGCAGGTTTCCGAGTTTGGACCTGGATGATTGACCGCCCTTCAGAAAAGCAAGCCGTGCACACAAGCTTCAGTCTTTCCTGAGGCAGCACTGCAGCAGCCTTCTCTCCAATGTCCAGAATGCAAACACTTTTCTAACTCTACAAAGTCTAGCTGAAAAGCCATATTAAAATGTCATTTTTCTTAAATAACTGAGATAGTCCTTGGTGTCTCAGGCATGAAGCATGTGTAGACATATTGGTGGACAGACAGGCATCATTTCTGCACTCATAAAACTCAGTTTAATGGAGGGAAAAGAGAAAAGCAAACATGCAAATAAATAGGGCATGTCCTACATGTGTAATTTTAAGTGGTGAGAGAGTCTATGAAGTTTTGGTGGGGGCTGGTTTTTCGTAATATGTTACAGAGAAAACAACCTAGGAAATCTGCTTCAGACTGAGTGGCCAGGGCAGTGATGGCGAACCTAAGACCCTGGTGCCTTAGCAGGCTGGTGGTGTTGAAAGTTCACTATCACTAGGCTAGGAAATGTCCTCAGGGGGAAAAGACGCTTACAGTCAGCGTTTTTAAATGTGTCTACCAAAGAAAGAGCTCTGTGGTAGGAGATGAGCAGTTCTGAGCCTGTGCAACACCCACAGGTTGAAAGCTTGGTGGTGAGAGGGGGATTGGACAGGTAGATGAGGGCCCAGTCACTCAGAGCCACACCGTTGAGAAGCACTTGCTACTCACTGAGATAGCGTGCCCTGACAGAGGCCGGAAGGAAGCATCTGCTCATCGGCGTGTAAAGGTCCTTTTGACAAGCCCTGGCTGCAGCAGACTGTTCCTCAGAGCAGTGTGGTCTGCATCAGTAAAGTCGTTGACCTTTGATTATAAAAGGACCAGGCCACTTAAAAACATTTGAGTCTGCCATCTCGAGCTATTTTCACATTCGCTTTGTTTTGTTTCATGTTGCCCACGCTGGCCTTGAACTTCCAAGGTCAAATTATCCTCGTGCCTTAACCTCAGATAACCAGAGCTACAAGAACTACAGGCTTACACCACTGTGCCTGGCTTATTTTCAAATTTTAAAATGTTTAAATTAAAGTTGTATAAAAGCATATTCAGATGTGCATACCTAAACCATCAGGAATTCTTATTTCCCTCGCTTTTCCCTGTGTCTTCGCTTGTTGTGTCCCATCCATAGCAGGTAGAAAGCCACAGTGCCTGTGAAAATCAGAAATGCCCGGGCCTGTGCGGACCCCTCAGGCATTGTCTGCAGTGTATTAACTGAGTGTCATGTGCGTTTTTGTAATAGGAGGATAAACAAAAGCAGCAAGTAATTCACCAAAAAGACCATGAGACTGATTTGTGTTATAGTAGTTTAATTTTAATCTTTCTTCATTGCAGGCTACTGAAGCGAGTAGTGGCACCAAATACTCTGAAGAGAAAATAAACAGTGGAAGGTAGGGAAGCTTTCCAAAGCGTCTGTAACATTTCCATGCTTCTTTGCTCAGAAATGCTCTGAAGATTTCCATTTGTCTTCTAATAAAACTGGTTGAATAAATTATGGAAATATGATTAAATATTTAAACTGTTTCAAAATTTTTATACAATTAAATTGTACTGGCTGAAAATACATTTATTATATTATGGCTTCTAAAAAACTGTGTTTGCTCAACCATGGGAAACCATGCCACAGGTGTTCAGGGCCCTTTCTACAAGGCAAGAGCAGCCTAAAAGGAGAGATGCTAACAACAATAAGTGATTATATTCTCCTGCTAGGGTCTGGGTATTTCTCTATTTTTCTATACTTTCAAAATTCATAATTTCATTAATAAAATAATGAAAGCAAAGATGGTAAGAAACTTTTAAACTCCTCAAAACTTTTTGAAAACAATTTCTACTATAAACTTTTTGTAACAATATGTACCAGAAAATTTCTACTTATTGTTGACTAACAAAGTGATTATACATTCATTTTGCTTTGTATGTGGTGATAATCAGTGAAAAAGAACTATTTGTGTTTTTCTCAAAAGGCAAAGTGACAGTGAATTTTTTTACTACTTTAGGGGCACTACAGTTAATGCAGTTCTATACGTGGTGTGTAATAAATACCAAAAAGAGAGGTCTCAATTAACAGGTACCTCTTATGCTTTGTTAGGCAGGGCCAGAGGAGGAAGAGGAAAGGTAAATTTAGTGTAGTTCCTTGGGGAGGCAGTTGAAAATATTATTGAAATATAAAATTGTTTTTATATACTGAATCTTGAGTGTACTTGTTTTTGTTTTAACATCTCTAAAGTCATGAAAGCTATTACTGTTAGAGTCATTAATATTATTTCTTAACATAAGCAGAGGGGTATAAATCAAAGAAACACGGTACGTACGCCCCCTTCACCCAGCGGTCGCATATCTGAGTCCAGCTGCCACAGGTGCTCAGAGACCTTTCTACAAGAGAATGCAGTGTTCTTTTAGAATGTTACTCGCAATCTGTAACTGCCACTTTGTTTATAGTAGCAAGGCCCCCTAAGAGACAGTAGATTAGGATGCACTCATGCGGTGAAATACTGAGCAGCTGTTCAAAACAGCCAGAGGACTTGGATGACGAAGGGTCTCCAGATACGGCTTTGCATGTGTGCTGGAACACAGACCAAGCTCGGGGATGCAGGGCTCACACGCGACACGCTAACTGGGCCCACAGTGAGCTGGAGCAGAGGAACGGCCACCCCACTACTGACACTGTGGGACCCTTAGTCCTGTGCTGCTTACAGCGCGTGTGGTGTCATCAGACAAGCTCTGTGCTTCTTCCTCGACTTTCAGAACGTCAAATGTGCCCAAACATTTCCATAGTCCTTTTTCATTCCATCTTGGCAAAAAACGTTTTTCCAGTTTCTCCATCCTTGTTAGAGGGATGCTGTCTGCTGTGCACCCCTAGAATAGTGAGACACGTGTAGAGTTTCTTTCTGTTACCTAAATGCCTAGGCAGAGCTGTGCCCTCTCACCGCCCGGTTGCATCCTGGGCATTTCTCTGAATGAATGTAGATGCTCACATCAGTGCAAAGGTGGGCAGGTGCTGAGCAACGGATAGCTCTGCAGGATAGAAGCGCGCGCCTCCTCCCGGGGAGGGATGAAGTGGGAACACCCTGTCCTCCGCCCACAGCCCAGGCTTGGGGCCTGCGTGAGGGTAGATTGAAAACTGGGTCAAACGTTTCCGCACCTCACTTCAATGGGTATCTACCAATACATTTTAAGAATTATGGATTTGGGGTTTCTTTAAATCAGATAATCTATTTTAAAATACTGTAATGGTTTTAGTGAAAATGAGAGGTTAGGGGTCATGATATTTAAGTGTATTTTGTGGAGAAAAGGAAACATTGCAAATCTACTTTGTTGGCACAGCTCACTACAAACATTGCAAGAAGGGAAGACGGAGGAGGATGGGGTGACCTGGGGAAGTGAGGACCTGCCAGTGGGGACTGCAGACCATGAGGACTCCAGGAAAGGCAAGCACTTACTGGATTCATTCATTAAAGCAGTGGGTGGAGATGAGTTTCAGAATATATGAGTGGTATTTTCACTGTCCACGTACATCATTTGGTTCTACACGTAAAACTGAGTCACATAGATAAGCACAGTGTCCACACAGCCACCGTATAGCCAGGTTGCTCATACAGGAGTAGCCCGAAAGCTCAGTGGCTTGCAGTAGAGCACAGAAGTGAATGGACAAGTGCCTTCAATGGGAACACAAAGCCGTGATTTTGCCCTTACGGGATGAGAGGTCATGGAGCGGTTTTATCTGTACCAACACAGGTAGGCTGCTGGGAAGGTGGGGACTTGGTCCCCTGATCCCACCCTTGTCTTTTCGAACCTGTCAGTTGGTCTCTTCTCATTACCACCTGCTCATTTTATTACTGAGCCAGTGGAGATACATTCTGTCCAGGGGTTTATTTTTCTGCTTTTATATTAAAAGTGGTATATTGGCATAATGAAAGCGTGGTTTTCCCATTTGAAGTATTTTTTAAAAGGAACTAAGGATGTTGCATTGACACTTTTTCAACATGCGCAGACTGTGTGTCCACCAGCCACACTCTTGTCCAGTCGCCACACATCCACCAAGCGTGGAAGTCCTGTTCCTTCACACTCAGTGACGTGGGAAGGTGGACAGCTGTTGCACATGAGTGAGCTCTGTGTCCAGCCGGACACTGACCCCCCAGATCCCACAGTGCCCAGCTTACTCTGGCTGCATACAAGCCACATCGTCAGTGTTTAATGAAATGCTGCGCTAGGGTACACTGAGGCAGACATTGTAGAAAGAAGCCTCCCCTGCCTGCTCCAAGGAACACAGTTGCCTGCTGTCAGTGACTTCCATAGGACAGGTGCTCAGTGAGGCCCTTGGCTCTTGTAAGATACTTACTTGATTAAACTCCGAAAGAACCCAAGAGAATTCTTCTGCATGGAGAAAACCATCAGTTGCCAGGAGTGAGTGCTGATGAAAGAAATCTATGTTCCTGGAGCCATCTCTCCTACAGGGCTATTTCTGAAGCGTTTCTCTTCGTCTTTCCCCACGTGCTCAGAAACCATTTACATGCAAGATAATAACAGGACTACGTGTTTTCCTCTTAAAAAGCAGTGTCATTGAAATAAAGAAAAAGAAACAACATAAACTCTTTTTTAAAAAGCATAAGTCACTGAGAATCAAAACCCGTAAGCATTTCTAAGCGCACTATGTAAAGACCTGCTGCTGCACTCTGCAGACTTTGGTGTTGGCTGCGCTCGTAGGCCTGTTTACAGTGTTGCCTCTCTAGTGCTCCCATGTCCAGAGAGTCACCTGCTGTAAAAGTACAGGAGGTGATGGTAAATTCAGGTTAGGCCACTTCTTGGTCAGATCAGTTCTGGAGAAAAGTCTCTGAGGAATCGTGAGAAATCAAGCATCTTCTTTCCCCCGCTAGGTCGTCTCTTCCTGACCAGTGAGGAGCTGTCTGCCCTTCCCGTCGTCCGCGTGCTGCCCGCGGGAAGGTACACCGGCGCCAGGTTGACATCTGCCATTCAGTTGCTGCGGGGTTTACTGGATCAAGGAATCCCTTCTCAGGAGCTGGAGGTAAATTACCCAGGCAAAGTTTATGCATTTATTTGTAAGAAAAATATATGTGCTTAATAGCCCAAGGTTAAGAACTCTTTTTGAAAATTTACCTGAAGTTCACTTACTTCTAACTATAAAAACACTATCTTTTCTAGCAGAAAATAACTCTTCCCACTAGGGTCCTAATAGCATTGATTAAAAGAAATCCTATTAATTACTCAGAACTTGGAAAATTTCCCTGAAGATTATTGTCCCTGTCTCATACATGAATGAGTATAAAAAGTTAAAACATGAAGAAGGCTAAGTGAGTTCCAGCCATCTGCTCACCTTCCTGTGATCTGGTGATTGTTACAGCTGTGTGTGTAAGCGAAGCATGGTCAGAGCCCCTCACTGTGCCCTGCGGCAGCCGCCACATCCAGCAGTGAAACACAGGGAAGCAGCCTGTCTGTGGGCCTCGGGCTGGCCCAGCCCTCCCTCAGCCCACCCGCTCATTTGCCCATTTCCTGAGCTTTGAGATCTCTGAAAGGAGCTCCCTTACTGAGAGGTTCTGCTGTCTGCTGTTGCTTTGTATACATTTCTCAAAATGTTTATGCCATTGTGTAAGTTTACAAACTGAAGGTCACAGTAATGAAGAAGCCATCCACTCTTCCTCTCTGGGAATCTCTTGAAGAAATGGTGCTTAAGCTCTTTAAGTACTTAACTTATCCCAGAACTTCCATTATACTCCTAATAAAGTAGATCTTTGTTTTTCCACATCATGGCAGCTTATTAATTTCTCCAAGGCATATTTTGCAATCTCTGTCCCTGTACTTTATCATCTCTTTCTCATGGTAGCTGTAAGCCCCAGGAGAGCTGTCTTTTCACTCCCAGCTCTATTCCCAGAACTGACTATGTCCTTGCCTGTGATAAGGGTTCAGTATATATTCTTTGAGGGAAGGAGTGAATGGAAACTGAGCAGTACCACATGTGTAACCCCACAGACAGTGCTGCCAGGAGCTGTGCTCCGTGTTGTGGCTTTCAGCCAAAGTTGTACTTTTTTTCTAAAATATTATTATAGGTATTTTTAAACTAAAATTAAACTTAGAACACAAAATGCTCACTCATAAAGTTAGTTGACTGAATGAAAGGTGCTTAGCATAGCAGATTTCAACAAAGGTTGATCAAATTAGTATTAATCTTAGGTTTATTTTAGGCAGTTCTAGGAACAACTGAAGTCAGCCCCAGTCAGCCAGCTGTGCATCCCACATATTGAAAGCGTTTTTAATTGCTCAGCTATGTCTTTCTCAACAAATTTATCTCTACTTTCGTCTATAGAATCTTCAAGAATTAAAACCTTTGGATCAGTGCCTAATTGGGCAGACCAAGGAAAACAGAAGGAAGAACAGATATAAAAACATACTTCCCTGTAAGTTCCAATTTGGCTTCAAACTGAGTGCATCTTCAGTATACTTCAGACTGTGTAAAAGTTAGCAGAGTGTGTGCGTGTACACACTGTCAGAGATCTGCTTCAGTAGATACACAATGTGAATTCATTTTTAAATTAGCTATATACAGAAAGTCAGTGAAATCTTAAATATTTGTTAAGATATTCCTGAATTTTTATGATTATTGCATATGAAATTAATTTTGTGATGTCAAATCAGCAATCTTAAAATCTTTATAAAAATACAAATTGCAAGACCGAGGATGTATTTCAGCAGCATGTGCGGTTCCCAGCGCTGCCCAAAAAAAAGAGAGAGAGAGAATTGGCTGGTTTCTGCACAGATGAGTATTTCTTGAATTCATGTGCCATAGCCACCTTCAGTTCATTCCATTTGAATCTGCAGAAATGTCTGTGGTAACTGCTCACTGTGTACACACGTATGACTGTAATGACCCAGGCAGGCTGCCACTAGACTTGCTTATATTGCTTTGTTTTGTTCTGTTTCTTTTGGGACAGGCTTTTGCTTGCCTGCTGTGTAGCTTAGACCGGTGTTGAACTCACCGTGTAACCCAGGCTGGCCTCAAACTTAGAGCAGCCCTCCTGCCTCAGCCTCCGGAGTGCTGGGGTCATAGGCATGTGCCGCAATGCCTAGCCAGGCTGTACTAGATTTTGAATCATGTCAGATACCAGAAGTAAACAAAACCAATTATTTTAGCACATGTTTTATTCATTTCACCAGTGAATAGTGCAGTTTTTAAAATTATACATATATATGAAAAAATATTAAAGTTTTAAGGTGTAGGAATTTGGCTCAGTAGAGCACTTACTACAGTGAGCTAGGCACTAGACTAGATCCCCAAAACCACAAAAGAAAAAACAAAACAAACACTAGCAGCTTCTTAGGGTTTTTACCAGCCAAACCTTTATATCCTTGGATTGTAATATATATATGACACACTGACCCCAACAGTAACAAATCATGTAATAATAACCATACAATTGAATTTTGTCAACCAGGAAAGAAGACAAAAATTTATCTTGGAAAACTTAGAAGAAACAAGTCTTAGACTACATTTTTAATGGCTCAGCATAAAGTAGATGAGAATTATTTTAGGCAAAATGATGGCCAGCTAAGTGTTTCAAAATCTGAATGGGATAAACCATAAAAACAAAACTAATGTGTGTTCTAGATTCCATGGAATAAACAGCCTAGATTAAGAGATAGAAATCAACTAATAAAGGACCATTGATGGATGGTTTTTGACACATATTAAAAGGTTTTAAGGCCGGGCATAGTGTTGCACGCTTGTAATCTTAGCACGTGAGAGGCTGAGATAAGATCACTGTGAGTTCAAGGTAGCCTGAACCATAGAGTGTGACCCTCCAACTCCAAAAAGCAAAACAATGCAAAAAATTTTTGAAAGGGGTTTTTAATTTGGTAGATAATAAAAGTGATTTTTAATGTATATATATACATACAAATTTATTCTCTAGAGTAAATCATTGACTTTATGGCTTTAGTAAAAGAGCTCATACATCTCATACTTTTTTGTCTAAAAAATTATATTCTGACTATGTAAAATTACAGTTAGCCAAAGACAAGGCCTACATGCAACTGAGTTGCCTTTTTATTTACATTACTTCCTTGGTTTGGCAGCCTAGTAAAAGAAATACAATTTAATTAGGCAAACAAGGGTTAATTATGCCTGTAGTATTTGAGGTAACTATTTCACAGTTTTTCTGTGAAGAGTGGCATTGCCATTCAGTACTGTTATTATTGCCATGAGCATTAAAGTGGAGTAGAAGAGCAAGATTGTTTTTGCTTTTTTCCTAGTTATCTTAAAGTTCTAACTGTGTTTATTAACTTTATTCCTTAAACCAAGTCTGTGTAATAGCAAATACCTAGTTTCATCATAGACATACCTGTAACGTCAGTGAAATTCGTAAAGATAGAACAATGTAGCTGTGCAGAAGTCCGGAAAGCAGCTGTGGCATGTTCGCCCGTGGCGCCCGTGGCTTCCTGCCGCTGTGAGCCTCTTACTCAGCACTGCGTGCTGTTGTGGTCACCTTCACAGATGACGCTACCAGGGTGCCCCTCGGGGAAGGTGGAGGCTATATCAATGCCAGCTTCATCAGGATCCCAGTGGGAAAGGAGGAGCTCGTTTACATTGCCTGTCAGGGGCCTCTTCCCACAACTGTTGGAGATTTCTGGCAGATGATTTGGGAGCAGAAATCCACAGTGATAGCCATGATGACACAAGAAGTAGAAGGAGAAAAAATCAAATGCCAGCGCTACTGGCCTAACCTCCTGGGCAAAACAACAATGGCCACTGACCGGCTGCGTCTGGCTCTGGAGCGGACACAGCAGCTGAAGAGCTTTGTGATACGCGCGATGACCTTGGAAGACATTCAGGTGAGTGCCCAAGGCTGGCCTGGCCTTGGAAATCAGGCCCTCCACCACTGCACCAGGGTTTCTAGATAAAGCCACTGTGTCCTGGTTTCCAGTGCGGCAGAACGTTTCTCTTATCGAGTAAATTTAAATGTGTTGAGAGTTTCCTCCAGGACCTGCCATAGGAAAGTAGGAGCAGAATCTTTCCTGTCATGGCTCGTCACCCTTGCTTAGTGATAGCACACGATGGGTCAGAAGCTGCAGGATGGGAACTTCGGAAGGTCAGGCATCCAAGTGGGCTCACTGACACTGGTTTTTAGAAATGTGAGTAAAAAGTAACCCCACCCAAGAGTGACTGCCATTTTTAGGGAACGTGGACAGCTGCAGCCTAAACGGTTGTCTCGTGGACGAGCTCCCCGTGGTCACGTGACTCGGGAAACTTAGCCTGGATGAGACGAGTACTGTCCCTGGGTGAAGCACTGCCCCCCACCCATCCCCTGAGCAGTGGGACAGGACCCCTGCTGGAGGGCCCGCCGAGGCCCAGAGCGTCGCCTCAGCATCACAGAGACACAGCGCACGCAGCAGTTCTGTTGGTGCCACGTAAATGGAGCCTAAGAATTTCCTCTAGAATTGATTTTATGAAGAATTAAAGTTATGCCTCTTTTGTAAACGTGAGAAGCGTGTGTTGCCGAGTTCCAGATGCTGTTTTGGCACGTGGGTGTCTGCACTCAGCCTGCGAGCACAGCATCCGGCACCGCTCAGGGATGCGCACAGAGCTCTGCCTGTGGGTGGGGCGCGGGGCGGTGCCACAGGGAACAGCACGGGCATGGACTGCGCTGCCCAGGGTGTGGCTGCTGGTGCAGAGACAGGTGCTTGCGGGCAGGGAGGCCGGAAGGGCAGCCGGAAGGGGGCACAGAGGGACAGCGGGGACAGCGTCCTGGTCTGAAAGCGCAAGTGTCCCTGAGGCCCACCATGCAGGGCTAGGCCCCCCAGCACCACATGCACAGAAAATGTGGGTGTCCCTTGATATGCTCCCCTTGATATCCATGAACAGAATCACTTTGTCTCTTCTGCTTCCCTTTTGATCTGGTCCAATACACAAGTCAGTTTGAAAAAGCACGTCGAGAGCAGTACCGCACACCTGTGAGCCCAGCACTCCGGAGGGTTTCAAGTTCAAGTCCAGCCTGTGCATCTAAGCAATGGAGCAAGACCCTCCCTCACTTAAAAAGTGTTGTAAAGCAGGCTGGAATGTCCCTCAGCCGTGCATTCGATCCCCATGACCACCAAAAAAGAAAAACTTGAAAGGACAAAATCATGTTAAAAGCTTGTTGTATGAACAATGAACTGTGACACTGTGCGCTGTGTTTCGGCCTTCAGACAGGAGAGGCGCGGCGGGTCTTCCATCTGAACTTCACTGCCTGGCCCGACCACGACACGCCTTCGCAGCCCGACGCCCTGCTCACCTTCATCGCCTACATGAGGCACGTCCACGAGGCAGGCCCCATCACCACGCACTGCAGCGCCGGCATCGGGCGCTCGGGGACCCTGATATGCATAGACGTGGTCCTCGGGCTGATCAGTCAGGACCTGGAGGTGAGTGCCAGGCAGACGCTGAGCTCACAGCTGCCGGCGCAGGACTCTTCCAACGGGGTCTCTGCACGGCCCGGGGCTGGCCCTCGTCATCTCAGGCTTGTGTGAGATGACGTCCGTGTTGCCTCCCCTGCAGAAGTACTCAAGTGCAGAAGAAAGACATTTTCAAAAGGAAAGATCTGCACTTTTGGCAGTTGCTATCGTTGCGCATGGGTGGGGAATGCATATAAGTTAATGCTAGAACCCCATCTCTAAACAGTTACTCGCAGTCTAAAAGATTATTCCTAAAGCAAGCAAGAAGAGCATAATCTTACCTCTGAACCTAATTAATATAAAACCTATTGAAAATGCCAGAATATCGTACTATCTATGTAATTGAAAATACTAAATATCTTGCTATATAAATATGTAAGTAAAAGATTAGAGTAGAAAGCAGTTCTTATACCTCACATGCCATTGTATCTACTATCGAAATTTAATTAGGTCAAACCAGTCTGTTTCTCCCTTGTTTCCAACTCTTAAATGTCAGCTAAAATTTTAAATTCTTGAATTTTACTCTGAAAAGCAATCTGTAAAAAAATAGTTTATATTGCTTTTAAAATTGTAAGAAACTAGTCTAATCTCTGGAGAGAGAATTTTTGTTCAAGATTCTCAAATAGGACACCCTGCTCTGATTCTTGGACCATAAATGGTGACGAAGTCCATTCACCAAGCCACTTTCCAGGACAGTTTCTCAAAACGGAGAAACAGCAGTGCAGTGCAGGGCTGGACCTTGGTGCGGCCCCGCTGTGTAACGCGCGTGCTGTCAGTGAGCGGGCGTCCCGGGTCCGGGTGCGGGGCCAGCAGTCTAACGCATGCTCTGTCTCCTCGCGCAGTTCGACATCTCCAAGCTGGTGCGCTGCATGCGGCTGCAGAGGCACGGGATGGTGCAGACCGAGGTGAGTCCGCTGCTGCTCCGGCCAGGGCCTTCTGGGCAGAGCCCACGGCCGGCGCCGGCTCCTGAGTGGCGGGAGCTGTGGCAGACTGCGCCCTGCAGCATGGCGAAGGGCCCCTCTGGCTGCTTGATTAAGTGACACCCGCCTCCAGGAGGGGTGCTGTGCTAGAAGGGGAGGTGAGTTCGGTGGCCCGGGCACTGGCCCAGACCAGGGTGGTAGGTGCAGCAGAAAGAGGGTTGGTGTGCTGTGCACGGTGCGAAAGAGTCACAGCTGACTGTGGGAAATGGACAAAAGACCAAAGACAGATGAGAAAAAAGGAAACGCAAAGGGCACGTGTATCCTGCTTTAAGCAAGTGTTGATATCCTAAGAGATGCTCACACCCTGTCCTCGGCATAGGCGCAACATTCGTGCTCACATGTGTGGTGTAACTGTTTAAATGACACTGAACTGCGGTGGTTTTATTGCTTTCCGTTTAACACATTGTTAACTTTTCCTGCTTATTTTCAGACTTGTTCTTTGTCAAAAAACAAACTCAGATCCCTACACCACCAACTTAGTTTCACCACAAAGATTCATTTTCAAAACGTATTTAATTTCTATGGGGTTTTTCTGTTCCAAAATATTGAAAGGAAAATTATTTAATATTTTTAATATATTAATTATATTTTGAAAAGAAACTTTGATTTCTAAGCTTTGTGTGTGTGTGGTACCGGGGATCAAACTCATGACCTCGAGCTTACCAAGCAAGTGCTTGAACCACTGGGCTAAGTCCCTGGCCCAAAAATCTTTGATTTCTGTATACATATTTATTTCCAGGTCTCTTGCTCCAAAATATTTAAAGAAAATTGTTTTTAATATGTTCTTAGGTTTTGTTTTTCTATTTTTTGTGGAGTTTTTTTAAAATATCAAGATGAGGGCTGGGCATTTAGCTCAGTGGCATAAGCACCTGCCTGGCAAGCACATGGTCATGAGTTCAATCCCTGGTACTGCAAAAAAAAAATCAAGATGAGTTTTAGTAAATCCAGGAGAAATTTTGTGAGAAGTTTATTTTTCTGTGAAATATTGTCAGAGCACCAAAACAGAAGCAGTGCACCAATTAGAGACAGTTTCCGTTAGTTCTGAAAGTTTCACCCCACCCTCAGGCTTTTTCCCTCTCCATTTCGTCAATTTAGTTTCTACTTTTTTGATCATGTGTGTGACCCTGAGCAGTTTTGTAATCTGCCTTTTGTACTCAGCACTGAAACATATTTACAAAGCCCTAACTGCGCTCCGTGTAGTGACGGTAACACTGTGTGACAGTCACGCGGAGCATCTAAAGCCGGTCTCTGCCGCCCACCCTCGCAGGATCAGTACATCTTCTGCTATCAAGTCATCCTGCACGTTCTCACGCGGCTTCAGGCTGCAGAAGAGCAGAGAGAGCAGCCCAGGAGTCCGGAGTGATGTGCCCGTCTGCCCGCAGCGCCACCCTGGAGAGGCACCACACCTCGCAGTGCCACCCTGCTGGCGCCTCCGACCTTGCAGCCTCACGGGGCTTCTCCGGCAGGCAGCCTGACGGCACTGCTCTTTCCACAGCTGCACTCACCGTGCTAATCACTAAGCTGTCTACACTGACTGCGCAGGGCAGACGCGGGGCTGGAGGCTACCTTGGCTGACAGTGGACTTTGTTCCGAGGACACTCTGGCTCCGTTTTTAATGTACCAATCTTGTTTATAGCAAAATTTTCCCAGTATTTTAATAGAGTTGTTTTATAGGGGATACTTGAAACCAGTATTTAAGCTTTAAATGACAGTAATATTGGCATAGAAAAGAATAGCAGGTGTTTACTGTGTCCACCTCTAATGTTTACTATATAGATCACCCTGTAATATATTTATATACTTTTTCATGAACGTAGGGTTATGGCGTCACATACATTGATGGAGTTAACTGCATCATGTGTTTGCAGTGCGGCATCTCACTTTATAAATAAAAATGTGCAGAAACACATTTTCGGTGTTTATTTGGCACAACACCCAGGCCTCTGGGAAGCCAGAGACCTCCCGACCCAACCTCCCATCCACCTTGTTGGTCGCCATCGTGCCAGCCACCGGCGGTAGGAGCTTCTCGGTGGTGCAGTGAACCTTCTGGAATGGCTGGCACGGCCAGGGTGGGCTGAACAGCAGCTGTGAGCTCCGTAGTCGTCCCCCCCCCCCCCCGCCAGCTTTGTGTGCCTAACTGACATGGAGCAGAATACTGCAAGTGAGGCTCGGGATTCTCAGCTGACTGTCACACAGCAGTGACTATCACACAGCACACTACCTGGTAGGTTTCTGTTTAGCATAGCAAAGGCAGACAGAGCAGCCTCCAAGATCCTGCTTCCACTAGGTGGCGCTCTGTCCTGCACCGGATTCCCTGGCCTGACTCCGTGTTGCCCAGTCCAGTCCTGGGACCTGGTGCACCCCCATGTGCTTTGCTGGGCCCTGCTCCTTGGGGGAGGCTCTGCAGGCAGAGGTGATAACAATGAATATGCAAAGCTCCACTCTGACAAGCTTCACCAATGCTGTTCTCCCCTCAATCAGAAGAGCTGCAGCCAACATCCTAAGGTGAAAGCTCAGGATTTTCTGTTGCTCTAAAAGCCCTTTGTCAGCCCTGTTGTGAGTGAGCTGGAGTCCTGTCTGGTCTCCCAGTCACAGACATACAAAACTAGGCCCAAAGACTGCAGCAGCCAGGGCAGCCGGACCCCAAACCCCCCTCCGCTGTCAGCACAGACCCGGGGAGGCAAAGGCAGAGGACACTGTCCAGAAAGGATTTGGCCAGGAAATGGAGCCTGGGAAGAGGTGCAGGTTAGGCCTGTGACCCCAAAATGCAGCATTAGTCTAATAAACATGCCACTGCCTGCATCCAGGACCTGACACCCCACTGGGGAAGGTAAAGGCCACTCACTGGCCTGGAAAGTCAGGTGAGGCCAAGAAGGGACAGTACCCGAGGGCCCTTAAGATGGCAGAGTGAGAACAGCGCGGCTCTTCCTGCACCTGCAGCAGCTGGGTACTGGACCACGTCAGTCCCAGACATACCTCAAACATACTTGTGTCCAAGTAACAGTGGGCAGGCAAACCACACGCAGGCTACTCCTTACCGCCAAGCTTGCAGGTGCTCTGTGGTCAGCACACAGCTTCCAAGGTCATCGTGGATCTGTCCACCCCCAGAGAGAGACAGCACAGAGGACTATGCATGGAAAAGTATGGGTTGGGCAGGTGACAGCCCCGCTATGGGAGGCTGGCAGGGCCACTGGTGGGTGCCGTGGCAGGGCCACACATATTAAGATGGAAGCTACTTACAGAGCATCACAGCTGTGCTTCTACACGCTGGAGAGGATGTGGAGGAAAGGCATCTCCACCCTGCTGGGGAGAACCGTGCCCAGAGAAATGGGAAACAGCTCTTCGGGACAGCTGTCCCACTCCTGGGTGTAGACCCCCAAAGATGAAGTCGGCAGTGCAGGAGACAGCTGTGTGCCCCTGCTCCGTGGCCCCGTTCACGAGAGCTAGGTCAGAATCTGCCTTGGTGCTCATCAGCAGATAAAGAAGATATGTACACACAGTGGAGTGTTACCCAGCCATGAAAAATGAAATGGACAAAAGGGTGAACAGCACCACATACTCCCTCGTGTGGGAACCTGAAAAATGGTGACCGCTAGGCATGGGGGGCGGTGAGGATGGACAGGTGGAGGTGGTTAGGCCTGTGTGATGCATGTTGCATGCAGGTGTGGAAATACCACACTTAGCCCATCCGTGCATATAACTAGCATGTGCTGGTTTTTTAAACTGTGGTACCAGAATAGTCAGAAGCTTTGAGGAGTTAGAAACCATTTTATCCTAAAATCAAAACTTCAGCAGATGTCAATGATGTAGACCCTCTGGATGATGATGAACAGGAGAGAAATGGGTGTTAAGATCAGATTCCTACACCTGTGGTTCCAGATCCCCCGCCAGATCTGGCTGTAAAGTGACTCATTATCTAAATGCAGTGTGATTAAAAACAAGGAGTTAGAACAATTTACCACAGCTAGGTCCTGGTAACAGATGCCTTATAATGAAAGAATGCTCCCGTGTTTCTTATTGCATACACATTCAAGCTGCCGTGTTACGGTAGGTACAAACATGACCAAGTACAGGCCAGACTGAAAACAGTTTTAAAGCCAAGAGAGTCTTTTTGCCAACTGGGAGTGCATTTGAGAGGCAGTAACCAGAGCCAACCAAATGAACGTAAATAGATGAGGTTTTCTTTTCTTAAGAAAACAAGCCCAGAAGGCTGTCGCTGGGGCTGATGGCACCTCACAGCCACCAACAGCTCTGTGATTCTCCCGGTCTCTCCACGGCTGGCGGTGGTTGTAGCAACTACTCCTAGTAATCCATCTTCCAGAGAGAAGATAGCAGTGTCAGATAGGTCCCGAGAAAGGGCTCAGCAGCGCTCCAGCAGGAAAGCGAGAGTGCCTAGCAATCGGCAGATTTTGTTTCCATCTTAGCATGGACCATGTCGTGTGCATGGTCACCTCGGTGGAATGGGCGCTGGCGAAGCATATTACGGTCCTGAGCGCGGTTCGGTTCCAGGCACAGGAGGGAGAAAGCAGTGGGTACACAGCCTCGTTTTCCAACATCCCTTTGTAATTATACCATCTATCTTTTAAGATCTTCCTGAGCCACAAGTATCTGATTTTTGTTAATGTTGAGGGTGTCTACAGAAAATCTTGACAGTGGTCTTAGTTGTACAGGCTTAGAAACATTGCACTGATTCACCCGAAAGGACCCAGATTCCAAAAGACAGGCTCAGCAAACCCTCAGGCCATGGACAAAGGTTCTGGACTGGTCGGCACTCAAGGCGCTCTCAGGTCGTGGCCCGGCGGCAGGAAGGTGGACCGGAGAGGAAAGGATGCCCTCCACTGCGCCTGGGCAGAGGGGGCTGCCAACAGCGGTCGCCTCCCAGGACCAGCTTCTCAAGTTGGGTCAGGGCTCAGATGTGTCGTCCTCCTTTTAGGAAAGGAAACTGAAGCCCAAGGGGTCATCCCTGGCCCCGGGTAGCCCCAGTGACCTCAAGGCCAGCCTGAACTGCACAAGGAGACCCTGTCCCAGAAAACAACCACACATGGTTCCCCAGCAGCCTGATGCCCCAGTGCTTAGTAGCATGTTCCAAAGGCAGGTGGGGTGACGCTCGTCCAGCAGGACTTTCAGGCCCTCACATTGATTTGTGTTTCTGTCTTAAAGATGCCCTGACAGACCTGTCTCTCCTCCTGGTAAATACCATCCCCAACACTTAAGTTTTCAAAACAGAGGGCTGAATTTTACCATTTGGCTTTAGATGTCATGGCTTCTTTAAAATTCATGGTAATGTTCCTTTTGGACCTGAGAGCCACTTTTCTTCCTATTTTTTCCCCAGTCCTGGATATTGAGCTACATCTCCTGCCCCTTTATTTTGAGACAAGATCTCAGAGTTGCCCAGAATGGCCTCAAACATGAGCTCCTCCTGCCTCAGCCTCCCAGTTAGCGGAGACTGTGAGCATGGGACACCCCACCCAGCTCTCTTTTAACTCACAACCCTGCTAACTACATCTTTGCAGTGATCGGTTGCCCGCTGTCCTATAACCCCGAGGACAGGGACCCTTCTGCCTATAAGCTACACAGAGCACCAGCAAGCTTGTCAGCCCAACTCACCAGGTGGGTAACGGGGGGCCCACAGTGGGGTCTCCACAGTGACCTCACAGATGGGCTCCAGGTTCCTTCCCATGTAGAAGCCTAGAGCCTGTCCCCTCAGGACCTCATGGGGCCTGTCTTCACAACCACAGAGACTCTGAATTACAAAA
The DNA here is from genome assembly GCA_004027455.1 of Hydrochoerus hydrochaeris. Classification (NCBI taxonomy): domain Eukaryota; kingdom Metazoa; phylum Chordata; class Mammalia; order Rodentia; family Hydrochaeridae; genus Hydrochoerus; species Hydrochoerus hydrochaeris. The sequence goes on from PVLA01002424.1 coordinate 242,434, forward strand.
ACAGCACCATAATCCCTGTCATCAGATTAACCCACAAGGCATGGGGGATGCTTACACGATCAAAGGGTAAGGCCTGAAGTCTCAGGTAGCACCCTTCTCTCACATTTCACAAATAGAACTAGAAACAAAATTGGAAAAAGAGGAATCCAAATAAAAACACGTTGCATGTGACAGAGGCGGTGTTTCTATCTGTAGAGAAAAGATGAATGACAGTTATGATTTGTATCTAGCTGTCACCCCAAAGCCTCACTGGGTGGGGTTTGGGGAGGTGATAGGATCGCGGGTGTGTGATACTCGCAGTGGATGAGTCCCCTGGTGAGTTGGTTGGTGGCTAAATGTGATACTGGGAGGAAAAGCCTGGAGGGAGAGGCCAGGCAGTGTGGGCGTAGCCTGGAAGGGTCGGCTCCCTCCTCCTCCTTGGATCTCTCTGCTTCTCCGCTGTGCTGTGAGCAGCGTCCTCCATGGCCTGCTGCCCTGCTGCCTGAGGATGGACTGAAACCTCTACCAACTGGGGCCAAAGTAAACCTCTCCTCCTCTAACTCCTGAGGGTCAGGTATTTTGTCCCAGCAACAAAATAACTAAGACAATGATTAAATGTATAATCTTGAAATAATTAAGCATAAAAATTTAGATTTTTAACATGCCAAAAGTTGAATTCAAAAATAAGATACATTTGTACACACTCAGACCATCAAAGTACCAGAAGAGCACAGGGGAAAGTATCTTTAATGATGTGGGCAGGGAAGGGCGGGCTTCCCTCCTGCAGGCTCGACTCTCCTGCCGCAGTGTGTAAACGTGCTATGTCCACACGGAGACTCCTGAAAAGGAGCCCGGACATTGTCACGAGGTGTCGTGCGACTCACAAAACATAAATATTCTAACATTGAGAATCTTTGAACATTTTAAAAGACAAAGCTGAATATGTAAAATACAAAACTGCATCATGGGAAAAGCTGAAAGGCAGTGAGCAAAGTGCTGGCGAGGCGCAGAACCCACGGCCGCCCTCAGGGAACTGGTGCAGACCGGCAGGGGTTGCTTCCAGCTGGACGTTGAAAATGTGTCTCCACAGAGATGTTTGCACAGCCCAGCATGCTCGGGGCGCTGTGACCTGGTCACCCTGTGACCTGCCGGTGCTGTGGGGGGCGCCGGGCAGCCCCGCACAGAGTGCTGCTGGGGGTCTGTGAACACCTCGGGGTGACAGCTGCATCCCTCTGTGCACCGCAGTGACACTTCCTGGGCCCTGCTGCTATAGAGTGAGGTAGGTCAGCAGGGACCCCTGGTAGGGAGGCTCTGTAGGGTCACCTGGTCCCTGCCCCGCGGCGCAGACATGGTCAGTCTCCAGTTCTTCCGAGGACTCTGCACACGCGGAGGTCAGGACACTGTAGACGTGTGGCTCTCCAGGGAGTGACAGCACAGGCTTTTGCTTTTTGACCTCCTGTTTTCTTTAACTTCCCTCTAAACACTATAGAGTCTGTCATCAAAAGATATTCCAGCCCTGTACGAGTAGCAGTTGTTTGGGGAAAGGGCCCCTTTTTTTGGTGAGAGGTACAGCTTCCTCCTGAGTGCTCCCAGAAGGAGGTCCCTGGCTCTGGAAGTGACAGAGACCCGGGTTCAGCTCGGCCCAGCACCCTGAGCCCCAGCTCTCGTGCAGTCAGACCCACTGGAAAGGCGCCCCATGCGCGCCCTGCTCCAGGAATGCAGCAGCAGCACATGCCGTGCCCCTACCGTGTGGCCCCAAGGAGCCCCTCGGAAAGGACCCTGCTGTAGTCCACAACCCGCACAAACACGCAAAGGTGTCAACACAGGGCTCTGCCAGCAGGCTCAGGCGGCAGCGCCACTGTCCTTCCTGGCTGTCCCGGAGAGTGGGGGCCCTGACTGGCCTGCAGGTCCACGCTGTGCACAGGAAGCGAGAGGGCTGCTCGGCCCCAGAGCCCTGTGGGGGCCCCCCAGCCCCGAAGGCCCAGGGGTCACAGCCGATGCTTCGTCCCCCTCCAAGAAAGCACTGGTCTCCTTGGATCTCTGCTCAGCAGGGGCTTCGGCGCCATCCAGGCTCTGCTGTGTGCGTTTGCTCCTCAGTCTCTTGTGTGCCTGGTACACTGGAGAGAAGACATGCGGCATTAAAGGCAGGGTCACCTAACCCTAAGAATGGGGACACTGCCATCGTACACACTAGAGGTCATGTACTGATGAACACACGGGAGGAGGAGCAGCAGGGAGGGCTGTGGAGCAAGGTGCCCGGGCGTGTCAGAGTGGTCCCTTCTGCTGCAATTGAGACGTATTCATCAGGTCGCTGACACATCGTTCAGGCAGACAGCCCATGGGGCCATCGGCCAGCAGCCCCTGCGGAGCGCTTGCTGTGGGACAGGCTCGCTCGCCCGGGTGGGACACAGCTCAGAGTAAGGCCACACGATGCTTCCCAAAAACGTGCACCACCGCCCAGGAGGATTCCGACAGCTGTCTCACTCCCTGGAAAATCACACCCTGCCCCGTTCTCCTGATATGGTTATGTTTACAAGTGATGAGAATAATCAGTAATCAGTACATGATCATTTAAATCACTGATCACCAAGCCTTTCTCAGAGGCTCTACCTTGACAACAGGAAGAATTTACAGTGGCCCAGGCCCAGCAAGGACGATTCTTACACAGTGAGTTCAAAGGTAACCTGAACTACATAGGGAAACTTTGTCTCAAGAAACAAAGAAAACCAGGCTACTATATAGTCCAAGGTAGCCTCAAACTCACAGTACTCCTCCTGCCTCAGCCTCCCAAGATTACAGGCATGCAGCATCATACCCAGCCTCAAATGTTTTTAAAACACTTTTTTCTGTAAAATTCCTGCTATTTCAAAGTATCTTGTTTATGTACTTTATTATCCCCAAATATGTCAGGCTAAAAATATCTCACCGGGACAGCACAAGTTTGAAGTATTAAAAAAAAAAGTTGGGAAATCGGACGGACGCAGTGAAAGTTCACCCACCTGTCACCATGAGAAATCCATCCAGCAGCTGGAAGAAGCCATAGGCCAGCGGGAAGTTGAACATCTGGGCCAGGTGCTCAGCTTTGAACGACAGCTGCAGCATGGTGATACACAGCTGGATGTTCTGCGCTCCGGTTTCTAAGGAAATTGTCCTGCACCTGGCAGTGAAAAGCTCTGTTACATGGCAGCAAGGACGATTCTTACCTCTTCTCTTGTGGATAACAACACACACCAGCTCTGAGTCAGGAAGGGAACGTGCTAGTAATCATTTTCAGGGCAGCTGCCCTGCGGGGTGCTCCCGAGAAAGGCACTGGGGGAGGGGGTGCCTGATAAACTGCTAGTGCTTTAGGAGTCTGGGTGGGAAGGAGAGAGAAAGAGAAGCTCAGAGAACTTCACAGAGGTGTGAGGCTGCAGACTGGAATACAGGTGCAGAAGGTGTTTACCATGAGGGAAATTATAGAAGCTACAGTGCCAGGGAGAAGCCGGGAGTGGTGGCACACACCTAAAATGCCAGCACTCAGGTGGCTGAGGCAGGAGGATCATGGTGAGTTCGAAGCCAGTCTAGGGTACAGAGTGAGGAGACCTTGTCTCAAGAGCCAGAGGTCAAAGATGGTGGCCTTTGGTGAGAGGATTTAGTGATCTTTTTTTCTACTTTTCTATACTTCTTGTTTTTCTGATTGCAGAAAATGAAAAAGGAGCGAGCAGAGGGAAGCCAGGCTTGGGGGCTGGGTCAGGCTCCTGTCTGGAGCTGGTGAGGGAGCCTGCAGGCTTTCCCCTGGGGAGCTGGTGAGGAGGGGTGTTCTGAGTGTGGGCCAGCTGGAGCGTGGGGCAGGAAATACGATCGGTTTATCTCCACTTGCCTGCTCCTTGCTACCCTTTCCTTCCTTGCTTCTTTCCCTCGCTCGCTCATGACTCAGTACAACTGAGCAACATTGCTGGAGCTCACACCCGCTCCACTGCCAGGCAGACATGCTCGCTCAGTCCTCCTGTCAGTCGGCCACCGAGCGGAGAGGCCAAGGCCACCCAGCACCTCTGCCCTCACAGCATGCTCTTCTCCAGGCTCAGCTGCAACATTCAGCCCCTCAGCTTTTGTGTTTCTGCTCGTTGATGCTGGAAACAAACTGTGCAGTGAAGCTCAGTCATCAGCCTGACTAGACCAAGAGACTCCTGGAAAAGTGAGTGGATGGTGGGGGTGCGGGCCCCTCACGGCTGGTGTGCGGGGAGGAGGCGTCTGTGAGTCTGTCTCTCCTGGGTGCCTTCCTCACGCTCTGCTTCCTGGCCCCCGTGAGCTAGGCTGCTTTGCTCCCCTCGCACTTCTGCTTTCTGTTTCTACCAGTCCGCCATGGACTGAATCCTCCAAAGCTGTGAGCCGAATACCGCCTGCCTCTCCTGTAAGCAGCCCGTGTTGGCTTCTCAGCCTGACAGTGGCAAAGCTAACATGCCAGCCCAGGGCAGACCCTGACTCCACTGGCCCTAGCACTAGGAGCTGGACACGTTACTTCTCCGAAGAGTTTTCCTATCAGTAAAATTAGGGTCATGTATCTGTGGTAACAGGAAGTCAGTCAACCGCCTGGGCAGAAACTCACCCATTCCCGGTAAAATGCTGACCACCAGTCCTGTGGGGAACAGCAGCAGTACTGAGCCAACTAAAAATCTCCCACCCTGTGCCTTGGGAAGCCAACACACAGCTCGCCTTTCTTTAATAATTCTTCTCGCATTTTAAAAATAGACATAGTTACTGAAAAATTCAGAAAATATGCAAAGAAAATATCCGGAACTAAAATTATCCTTTCTCTCACTGTTCAGAATTACCACAGAGTATATTTTCCAGTATTTTTCAACACACAGAACCCTTTTACTTTCTTCTACAAAGTGGAAATCAAAACAAAAAGCATTTTCTGTCAGGTAAAACTTCCCTCTTGACTACCATCCAGAACCATTAAAACTGATGGCTCATCTCCACCCCGTGGCTTAGTCAGGAATTAGAGAGCTCCCTATTGTTAGATACTTCAACTGTTTCCAGTTTTATGTTCATAAATACCACAGCAGTTAATGTCCTCGCCCATCAGTATGCGTGTGCGTGTCCAGTGGAGCCAGTTTTACAGCAGACCTTTTAAAGTAAAACTACCGAGTTAACAACCATAAATATTTATGTTTGTTGATCTGACACTAAGCTGCCTTCCGGGAAGTTTATATGGATTTTATGTACCTCGTCCTTGTATGGTACGGCTCACCGCGTTACAGGCAGACAACACGGGTATTACCCTCTTTACTATTTCATAGCACTTGTGGACTGTGTGTCCCAGTTGGAGGGGAATACTTAGCCCCAGTCACTTCCTTTGCAGCAGGAAGTTTGTCTCCTTTCTCCTCTTGCGTTTCATAATTAGTTGTAAAAATTCGGCCCAAAGACAGGACAAGGACTTCCTGAAACTTGTTCAGGCCTCCTACTGGAATACAGAAGGAAATGTGTCAGGTCTCAACAAGCTGCAGGAACGCCCCAGACCTGGTTCCACACGCTCCATCTTGCCATCAGTTCGGCCCTGAGTTCACAGAAAGAATGACTGTGGCCTCTCTGCTCCTTCTGCTGAGTGTCCTGTCTGCCCACCATGGAAGTGGAAACTCTTCCTCCCTCCTGACACAGCCCAGGCAGTGAAACCTGCCGCTGGCCATGAGTTTAATGTGCATGCCTCAGAAAAGCTTCCGGGGGCTTAGGGTGTGAGAGGCCTGGCGAGCATGAGTGGGGTCCTGGGTTCAGGCCCCAGCACCACCAAAGAGTAGAAGCCGGTGGGGAACAAGCTGTACCTTGGCCAGGACTGGTGGCTAAGGACAGCCAGCAGGAAGCCCGAGAGGTGACCCATCAAAGGGAAGAGGAAACTGATGGTCAGAAAGTTGGTGTCTGAATCCCAGAATTCCTTCGACAGCACCACGCCAGCGACTGTGACCACCAGGAGGAGGAGGCTGCCAAGGACGGCCCCAATCTAGAGGAAAGTGGTAAAGCAAGCACAGGTGAACATCTCGGGGTTCTCTGGTCTGGGGCGCAAGTGCGTCAAGGCTGCACGAGGCTTTGACCTGAGAAATGTTACGACCATGAGGGGCTCGGAGGACACTGAGTCCCACTGCTGTGTAGGGCTCTGTATCCACAGGGGGGTGTTCCCCGGGGACCCCAGGGGCTGGCTGTACCCACAAACAGGACGGTGGCCTAGACAGTCTGTGTGCACAGCCTGGACGTGCATACCTCTGAGACAGCACACTAGACCAACAACTGCTAACAGGACAGAACCAGTTCCCGTCCCTAATCCTGACACACAATGGGGCAGAAACGCCACAGGCACCCAGATAGCAAACGGAGTACGGATGGGTGGACGGGCTGTCACCCTCCTGCTGGGGCGAAGGCCCCAAGCAAGTGACAGTGACAGCCGGGAAGGCTCCTGAGTGTCGGCGAGCTGGGGTGGCACGCTGCTGTCACAGCGTCTGCGGCGGGTTCAGGCCCCAGCGCCACCAAAGAGGAGAAGCTCACCCCACCCCGGCAGCATGGGGGGCACAGCCCGAGACCTCCGCTCTGCCTGTAAGGAACAGCGTTCAGTGGGGAAAAATATGAGTTATTTCTAGAAGTTTCCATCACATATTTTTCTACAGCAGTTGACTGGAGAACTGAACCCACAGAAAGCAAAACTGCGCGCTGGGGAGGCCAGGCCTGGGGGCCCTTGGGGTCCAGGCCGGGGCGGGCGGGTCCCCAGGCCCAGCTTTGCGGCCCCAGAAGGGAGGCCCTGGGCATCGCGGGGTCGCAGGAGGGGCGGGCGGAGAGGTGTCGGGGTGCAGCTCCCACGGGGTCTCCTGCGGCCGCCCCAGGCTGCGGGGACCTCTCCACAGGGGATGCACTCGTGACCTAACCGCTCCGTCCCTCCTGTCCCTCCCGCTCCGACCTTGGCAGCGCGCATCAGCCCTTGGCACCTGCGCCTCCTGGTCCCCGGGGGTCCGCGGCCGCCCCGCCGGCGCACTCCTCTGTGTCCGCCTTGGACCCTGCGCTCCGGCCCCTCAACTGGAACCTACCCGCGGACCCGCAGGCACCGGGCAACCAGCCTGGCCCCAGGCAGCCCTGCCCCGCGGCCCCTTTTACTGAACCGCTGGTAGCTCCCAGACTGCGGTCTGCCTGGGAAACCTCCTGCCTCAGCCTCCCCGTGTGCCCAGAGGACAGACAGAAGCTAAGCCCAGCACCACCTTTGTCTGTTTGTTTCACAAAAAATAAAAATTCAAAGATCATTGTAATGGAGTTCCGGATGGGAGCGAAAGGAAGCCCACGGCCTGAGATGCTGGGGCCGCAGTCTCGGGAGGACGCAGCCACGCGCGGCCCTGGCTCTCCGTGGCCCAGCGGGGCGGGCACCAAGCGCAAAGCCCGGGGACCCCAGTGTCCGGAAAGCCCCGACGGTAAAACCCCTCTTCCTGGCTCTCAGCGGCACCGCGCCCGCCTGGCGAGCCCGAGGCAGTGAGTTCGGTTCCGGGTACCGCAAAAATTAAAAATAGGAGCAAAAGAGGACGCGTGAGGTGCTGCAGAGAATGATGCCTAAAATTAAAGTAGGACGGAGCACAGAGCGTGAAAATGCGCCGAGACAGCCACGGCCACCCGCCCGCAGTTCCCCGGAAGGCGAGCGCACCTCAGGAAGCGTCTTGCGGGACTCCGTAGAGTCGCCAGGGAAACGCATCTTAAACGCCCTTTGATAAAATTGTCACCCTGGAAAGGTCTTTGGTCTCTCGGCTGACAGGAAAGGCCTCAGGGAGGATGTGGAAACACCCGAATCAAAGGCGGTGGTGTTAATTGTAAGACAAGTGCGCACAGCCACGTTTACAGCAGCACAGCTCCAACAGGTAAATCCTGGAAGCTGCCCAGTGTCCATCAACAATGAACGGCCTTGGTGTCGCGTAAATCACAGTGGAGACTTCTCTGCCTTAAAGAAGGGTCACTTGTAGGGAAACGGATGCACCCTGAGCCCTTAATGTAAGTAAACTAAAACACACAGATTCAAATGTTTCCCTTATATGAGAAAGCTAAGATAAATAAATTAAAAAGCAAAGCAAAAGCCAGGCAGTAGGAAATAGGGGGAGAGATTTTATTTGGCAAGAGGCAAGGGGGTCAAGAGAGGGGAGGCTGAAGAGGATCCGGCAGAAAGAGAATCAAGATGTGCCTGTAAATGTACTGACTGCAAACACACACTAATAAAAAAATCAAAACTGAAAAAAGCATGCAAAAACAGAGAACCGAAAATGGAGGGAGTGTCCGGGCCCGCTCCCATCTCTGGTTTCATAAGTAGAATCCCAAGCAAACACTGCCCCCTGACAACCTACTGAAGTAACAATAAGGAGGGCACAGGGCAAGGGGCGTCGGTCCAGAGCAGGAAGGGACTGAAATCCAGCCTGGCACAGGGTGGGGACCTGCACGCGACCCAGCACTGCGGCGCCCTGCGCCCGCATTCTCTGCCCTCTGCCGGGGACGGAGCTTGCTGTGTCTCCCAGGAAAGTGACAGCGGCCTTGCTAACAGGTGCAACAGTGCAGCCAGAGTGGAGACCGAGCAGGCCAGACACCCAGAGGGAAGCAAGCTGACGCCTGCTGGCAGGATCTCCCGGGACCCAAACGGTTTCCTCCCTTGTAATATAATGTAAAATGGAAGAATGTTTAAAAGTCTTCCAGAAAGCAGCACAGTTTTCTGTCTTCTAAAGTGATTCTCAGCTGGAAAACTGCAAAACACACTGGAGCTCGAGCTGATTGTTCAGAACATCTCCCTGTAGAGCTTGGCGTGGTGGTGCACACCTGTAAACACCCAGGAGGCTGAGGCAGGAGGGTTGCCGTGTGTGCAAGGCCAGCCAGGGCTACATAGCAAAGCCCTATCTCACAAAAAAAAAAAAAAAAGAAAGAAAAGAAAACAAAAATAAAAACACAGAAGAGCCTCAAGAACGCACAGGCCCTGAAGTTCCTCGTGAACCCCGGGGCCTTAAGGTCTCTGTCATTAACTCAAGTCCCATGTCTTCCAGGGCCCCCTGAGAGTGACATAGCAAGGCTCATCGAGGGGAAGGGAGCCTGAGGCACAGACCCCAAGCTTTAGGGTGCTCACGGGAAACTGCATGCAGTGGGGATCTGGCCCTGGACGAGCGTCTTCCGGGGCTTTGAGCATGAGGATAACCATGACCAGGGTTCTTACCTTGAGGATGATTTTCGATTGTTTCGGCCACTTGTAATTCACATAGATGCCAAAGGCCACCGGAACGGTCAGACACAGCAGAGTAATCCCTAAAGAGAGGAAAAACCGACCCATCGGACCGCACTCTCTCTTCCCAACAAGTCTGGTTCAATTAGATCATTTTTAATTAGACCGTCTTTTGATGAAAGCTCATTTTGTTCTGCATCTGTCTCCAAAAACAAAGCAACCTTTGAAGACCATCTCCAAGGGCCTGTGATACTAACGGATGCCACCACACCCAGGCATGAGTTCCCTCTGACAGCCACCCAGGAATTTGGAGACCACAGGAAATGCAAAGATTCAAAAACAAAGGACCATTCAAAAACAGAAGACCACTGTTTGGGTGTCACCCCTATATAACCACAGCTGTTATTTCCCTAGCTGAGGCCAACAGGTCAGTGACTTCAGAAAGCCAAGAATGCCTGTTACAGACACAAAACAGCACTTGTGACACTACCAAATAGTCTCTGCTACTCTCCGGGTGTAGCCAAGGAGTCCCTGGACGGCAGGAAGAAGGCCTTTGCATCAGCCAGCGCAAGTGAATAAGGGCTTTGAAGGCAGGCGTGGGAAAAGAAAAAGTTAGGCTTTTCTCTGCAACTGTAGTTTCTCAATAAAGCTCTCACCCAGCCCTGACCAACACAGTGAGCCCCGCTGCCTTCAGATGAAGCCTCTGACCGCGGTCTCCGCATGGGCCACAGGTGCGAACCCTCAGCTGCCTGCGAGCCTCCACCCTGGCCACGTACAGGGCTTCCAGAGTCCTGGCTTCTGCCTCTTCTCCAGGCCAATCGTTCACCACACTCCCTTCCGACCAAGCACACAGAAGACAACAGGCATAGAGTGCTGCTAGAGAGGAGCTGAGAGGGGTGGGCCGAGGGGCTCTGATGACCAGTGGGACTTGTCCGCCTCCGGTCCATAGGAAAAAGCCAGGCCTCATGGGACGAGAGAAGGGTGAAGCCATGCGGGGTAGAAGGGCAGTGACTCGATCCAGTTAAATTCTGGACCATACAGAGAGCCGCCCTGCTTGGGGCACAGTGACGCACACTCGCGATCCCAGCGTGTGGGAGGCTGAAGCAGGGGATCTGACAGTTGAGGTCAGTTTGGGCAACATAGCAAGTTCAAGGCCAACCTGAACTACATAGCAAGGCCCTGTCCAAAAAGAAAAAGAAAAACCCACGAAAACAGAAAAGGAAGAGCCGGGTTACTTCTAATTATCTAGGAGTTGTTTTCCTTTTCCTTTCTCTTTTTCAAGCAGGATCTCCAGCTCCCATTTTGCTACACAATAAACTCTCGTGGTTGCTATGGTTGCAGGTCTCTCCCACCTCCCCGTTCAGGAGCTCGGTCCTCAGTGACCACGCTGGAATCTGGGACCTAAGAGGTGGGGCCTCAAGGGAGGTCCTTAGGTCACCTGTGGGCCCCCTGTAGCCGAGGTGCCTCTTGTGAGGGAGCTTCTGTAAGAGCCAGAGGCTGGCCCTGCCCGGCTCGCTCTCTCTCTGTCTGCAGGGAGCCACACAGCCTTCCTTGTGGTGACCCCCTCCGTGCCCTGCCACTTATTAAACTCTTTTCTTATCTACTTGCCTCCTCTCTTTAATATTCTGCGCTGCTCTAGATTGGGTACAAATCACTCAGCCAACCTGCACCCCGCAGGTATCTCATTACCCAAAAGGCTGACATACAAGCAGCAGTTAAGAGCCTGGGCTTTGCACTCCTGAGCGACGATTCCAGCTCTGCCCCTACCGCCCGACAATCGCGGGTAAGTTACTTAACTTTCCTAAACCCCAAAATTCAATCAGTGGAACCAGTAGCAGAATTTATCGCATAATGCGATTCAGGAATTAAATAAGACCCCACAAACCCCCTGCGCGCAGCGCTCTGTGATGAAGAAGCGCCACCGCTGGCCCTCGCCGGCGCCGTCCTCACCGCAGTCCGCGAGCCCAGTACAGACCTATGCTGTGATACGGAATGGTGAGGTCCTGAGCCAGGTGCCAGGACCAGGTGTAGAGATAAAGGCAGAGGGGCATCATGCCCAGGGCGGCCACTGTGGAACAGGTTGTCATGCAGATGCTGAAAGGCAAAACGGAAACAAGGCTTAGGAGGGAGAGCTGGGAATTAGGGATGGAGTCTTTCCCTAGTTCAAAAACTCAGCCTTCACCAAGAGGTCCCTGAGCCCAGGGGCTGGCAGATTACACGGGGTAAGCCACCGGGCGCCCACCGCGATCCTGCCGGTCAGCAGATGAGGGCGGGCCTCGCTGCGGGCTAGAAAGATTTCCAGCAGCTCTTGTCATCTGTCCGTTGACATCTGTTCTACATCTGCTTGCTCTCCTAGAGCTCTATACCATGCAGTTTCTTACACACATTCGCTTTTACAGAGATGTAATCCACATATGACAGAATTCAGTTTTTAGCACCGTCGCAAGATTTGGCAGTGAGATTTCCAGAACAGTTCCATTGCACCAAAAAAAAAACTCCACCCGACCGTCAGTCACTCCCCGCTCCCTGCCCTACCGCTTTCCCGGGAGTGCGCGCGCTGCACATTTCAGACGGATAGGATCACACCATGTGTAATCTTTTGGTGAATTCAGTTTCTTTCACTCAACGTAGTTTCAAGGTTCAATCCATGTTTTAGCGTATATCAGAACTTTTCCCTTCTATGGCTTTTTTCTTTTATCCTATTAATATAGTACACAGTATTACATTGAAATTTTTTTTTTTTTTTGTCTTTTTGAGACAGAGTTTTGCTATGCAGTTCAGGCTGGCCTTGAACTCACTCTGTAGCCCATACTGGCCTTGAACTCCTGCCTCAGCCTCTCAAATGCTGGGATTATAGGCGTGTGCCCAGTTTATGTTGATTTTTGTGTGTTGGATCAGCTTTGCCTTTTGAGAAAAAATTCCACTTGGATGTGGTAAAGAACCCTTTTTATACTGCTAGATTTAGTTTTCTAGAGTCTCAGCAAAGATTATTGCATATACCGGAGATTCAGAAGGGGTTTGGACTGTAGTTTTCTTGTGACGGGTTTGATTTACGATGGCGAGGTCCTACAGGGTAGTGAGCCAGGGGATCAGCTCTGACACGGGGCTCCTGATGGGACACTATAGCACCAACAGAGCGCCAGCCACGCAGTCCTTCTCCAAAGCTAACCAAACCTGTAGGCTAAACTTCATGAGAATAAATTGGGTGGGGGCAGAGGGACAACTTAAACCATCAGACAAATCCAGGCTGTGGGCTGTCTCGAAAAACAACTCACCTGGTTCCTTCAAATAGGTAAGGTCAAGGGGGAAAGTTCAAAGGAGACTAAATAAGACTAGATTTTAAAAGTCACAAACAGTATTTTTCCTACCCAAAGTGCAACATTTTGCAATGTTAACCAGCTCTTTTTTTTTCTTTCTTTTTTTTCTTTTTTTTTGTAGTACCTGGGATTGAACTCATGACCTTGTGCTTGCCAGGCAGATGCTTATGCCACTAAGCTAAATCCCCCAGCCCAACCAGCTCATTCTTGTGCTTAGATTCAGCTATCATTACCAAAGCAGTGCGATGCTGATTCTTTAGCAACAAGATAAACTTTGAACATTACAGATGCATAGTTTTCTTTACCTAAACCATTTAATAATTTAATGTGATGAACTTCAAGGCTTCATTAATGTTGTAAAGAGTTAAGCTTAAATGATCTTATTTAAATTTTTTTTCTTAAAATTGAGGTAGTATTTATGTTTATATTTGTTTTTAATTCTATCAATTAATTTGAAATATTTTAAGACTTTTTGGAAACATGAAACTAATTGTAATAGTTAATTGCTATTTTTTACAAGGTGTATTAAATATAAACATTTTGTATTACCATCAAGGTGATGTGTCTATCTAGTTCACCAGGGGATTGGGACAAGTTAAGATACCGAAAGGCTGGCCAAGCTCCTGCCGGGTGCTGCCATGGCCATTAACACTTATTTTCCCTCTGACTTGTTCAGCGTTTAGCTTCAGGAGACGTTACCCTCACTACCCTCGTGCCACAGGGCTCCTCCGGACACAGCAGGTCCTGAGTGGCACAGCAAGCGGGAAAGAGTGAAGGCGGGCGTAGAGCCAGGAGCGGGGGATCAGTGAGAGACGGGGCAGAACCGAGAATTCATTTGCAAGTCTGCTGCTGTGAGCCTACAGTTACATGCAGCTCGGGAGAAGGGTGATGCTTTCAAGGAAAAATCATTCTGTGCTGGAAGAAGTACTGAGTCACTTAGTGTCAGTTTTCAAGTGAGACGGGAGAGAAGGTCCGTTGCTCCCCAAGAGGGACTTTTTATTTTTCTCATTGCTCTGTGGCTGCCCCAAAACCTTACAGCCCCAGCCACCTACGTCAGATGCTCCCGGCCTCTCCAGAAGGCTTTTGCTACAGCTGCAACGAGCTCAGACGTGGAATCCAACCCTGGTGACTCCACCCTGTGGCCCCTCCGTGGTGCCCTAAATTAGTCTTTGAGGGATCCATCTGCCCCTAAGACCTGGTTACATCAAAAGGGGCTAGCACCAAAAGCAGCCAGATGCCAGAGCTGATAACAGCAAGCAGCCACGGAATAAAGGAGAACACCACAGAACTGCTGGGAGCCACTCCTGCAGGTCAAGAAGAGTTCCCGATGCTGCTGGTAGCTGTTGCCGCCAACAGAGCAGAGGGGGAGGCCACTAACAGAAGGCCGGGGCTGTCAGAAGTTGACCACACTGCGCATTTGTGATTCCCATCCACACTGTGCAAAAGAACCCTCAGCAGGTTGGCAACAAAGAAACCTGTTAAGTTACAGGTGCTAGTGGGACAGCCTGTGGGATCTCCTAGGTAGGCAAAGAAGGGCTCAGTGCTGCAGCCCCATCCTTGCCACAGACACAAACCTGGCCAGCTTGAGAAGTGGAATGTGGACCCAAAACCTGGAGGAACCCAGCAAAGCTGTTCATCCGGCAACCATGCAACACAATGTTACCGGGAAAGCAGTGAGACCTCAGGAGACAGTCCTGGTCCTTGTAGAATAGACCTGGGATGGTTTCCAATAGACAACTGGTCTACCTCCCTCTTTTTAGGGTAGCTATCTCTACATGGCTAATAATGTTCATGGGCCATAGATTGTAACTTTAGTTTATACTCTACAAAGATGATAAGTCCTAATTTCTGCCCCAGTCTGAACATGTCCAAAATCCACACACTGGAAACATACTTCCCCTGTGGGGAGGTGTTTACGTCGTGATGGCTCTGCCCTCCTGAATGGGTCGGTTCCATTAGAAAAGCTCTTGCCAAGTAAGGCATGTAGGTGCACACAGGCAGGAGCCTCGCTGTGAGTTCAAGGCCAGCCTGGCTCCCCAGCAAGACCCTGTCTCAATAAAACAAAACAGGGTTCTTCACAGGGAGCGCATCCCTTCATCCCCACACAGGAACACAGCAAGAAGCCTCTCTTCACATAGACAGCAGTGCCTTGGTCGTGGATTCATTTAAGGTTTTTATTTTATACAATGTAAGGTATGAGAGCAATCTATTTTTTATATCAATAAGCAAATTCATGAATACAGTTTACTAAATAAATCATTCGCCACTAAGGTGCCACCTTTATTATGTATTGTGTATTCAATGTTTATTTAAAATACTTCTGAGAATTCTATTCAGTCCCCATGATCAATAATTTTCTTTTTCTCTATGCAACTACTGTAGTTGCAGTCTCCACTGTGTTGGACCAATATCTCTCTGTAAGTTTACCTTGTTAAACTCTTCTTGGCAGTGCTTGTATATTTTATATTCCAAATGAAATATAAGATTATCTTATCCTAGGGCCAGGTGTGGTAGTACCCACCTGTAATCCCAGCACTCAGGAAGCTGAGGCGGGAGGATCACTGCAAATTCAAGGCCAGCCTGGACTATACAGTGAGACCCTGTCAGATAAATAAATAAGTAAATAAATCCTATTAAGAAAATGTTATTTAAGCAGACTTCTTCCTGGCTAGTTAAAGGAAGAAAAAACTTTGCTGTTAAAGAGTCTGTGCCTAGACCCCCAATGACCCAAACAGGTGCACTGAGAAGGCTCAAAGGAATGAGACACACGGCATGGTCCCTAGGGTTGCAGGCAGAGTGAGATCCTCGGCAGAGCTCCCCACCCTGCTAGCCTGCAGCTGGCTAACCCTGGGCAGCCTGTATTTAATCAGAACAAGCAAGGAGCTGAGTAGACAATGGAGGAAACCTGAGCAGGATCTTGGGCGGGGTTCAAGGACCCCTCAGAGAAACAGAGGATGCTAATTAAGAAAACTATCCAGAAAGTCTCCAGTTGGCCTCAGCTGTGGCCTATCTTGTCCCCTGAGGCATCTCCTTGTTCTCAGTTCAATCATGCGGGGCCTCACAGCAGCCCTGCACTGTACTCAGCTTCAACGGCTCCAACACTTTGCCGTAGGTCTCAGTCTTCTGTGTCTATGGGGATGGTGTGGAGGAAGCTTTTCCAGATTCTCAGCCTCTGACAGCGCTGCATTTCTTGGTTCGCTGTCTGCCAAGGCCTGGGACGGATTCCACAGGACATCTTGTTAACCCCAAATTCCTGGGGACACAGCTCGGCACACCCCCACGTGCCCTTGTCTCAGTGACAGGTAAAATTCACAGGTGTACCCCGGCGTCAGCCTGACTGCTGTGCTAGGGCCCCAGGTTCTTGCGTCCACACTCCATCCAGGGCTCCGACTCACGATGCTTTTAACAGCGGGCACCAGATGGCACCTGATGACCCCGGGGCTCTGCCAGTCTCATAAGTAACATCCAGGCTAGAGACACACAGCGAGTGGGGGTGAGCGCAGAGGAAGGCCACGCCCTTCCCTGCTTGCTGTGAATGCCAGTACGGCATAAACAGAGGATGTGGCTGACTGGATCCCCACTGTTCCCACGCGGGAGAACTGTTGGCAATGTCTGACTTCACTAGAACAAGACTCCACTTGCATTCAAAAGAATGACAGTGTCATCCCCAAGCTATTGCAGAGAACAATGACAGAGATCTGGCAGGTCTGGATGAACAGGTAAGCCCTGAGCCTCCTCTGGAACAGGGAAATCATTCTCTCTCTGACTGACTGTCTCTCTCTTTTTCTCTCCCTCAAAATGCAGCGTCAATAGCATTTTACTTAAATAATTCAAATTTTAATTTCAAACCCATCAAATTAGAAAGTCTACCTCTCAAAACTAAAATACACACTTCCCCTCTGGAAGAAAGAAAAAATTATCTGGCTCTCCAGATGGACACAGAGTAGGCTACAAGGTCACATTCACAGACCTGACCCTGCAAAGAGTCCAAGGTCCCATTTCCATCCCCAAATATGTTACCCTTGCTGCTGCTACCGCCGAGAATCACAGCGAGCACCCACCCAGTGCCACGTGCTGCGTTGTGCCTCTCTACCAAAAATGCCAGGCACATCTGGTCAGCTGTGGAGAAGCCCAGGTCTCTGCCAAAGGCCAAGGATTTGTTTATTTATTAACCAGGGGGGATTGAACTCACTACCTTGCACTTACCAGGCAAGCGCCTGAGCCACTGAGCTAAATCCCCAGCCCTGGACCAAGGATTTCTTTAAAATCCAAAGGTAGGAACTGGAGTGGCAGAAGAGCTGAGGCACAGAGGTGTCCTGGGACGAGCGGACCTCGCAGGAGTAGGGGCTGTGGAGGACCCAGGGGAGCACCAGCGACTGCAGAGACTGCTCTCCGGCTCGGGGAGCTCAGCAAGCACCGTCGCTGCAGCTGCCCCAGAGCCTACGGCCTCGGCCTCGCGTGGGAGACCGTAGCTGCCCGTGACTGCTGCGATGCCTCCCAGGAGGAGCAGAGAAGGTTCCCAGCCTGGCGTTCGGGGGCAGGGGGAGCAGCAGCAGCCCCAGCAAAGCATCTGGAGAAACTGCAGAAACCGGGCTAGGAGAAGACTGAAACTTGGGTGTTATAATTTCTCTCCTCATCTAGGCCTGCCAAGGCCTAGAACGGATTCCACAGGACATCTTGTTCGCACTTAGAAGAGCCTCAGATCCAGTCCTGTGTCCTGAGTCTACACCCGCGAGCACAGAGAGCGGAGACAGAGCCGGGTCTGCGGGTCCTGCCAGGCGTGGCCCCGGGGACAAGTGGCCCCGACAGGATGGTCCCAGGAGGAGGACGCGGCTCGGCCTGGAGGGGAGGGAGGTCCTGAGCGCACCCGGGGAACCGGGACCCTGAGGACACTGCGCCCTCGGGAAGACGTGCCAGGGTCCCACGGGGCCAGCGCGGCGAGGCCTGGCGGGGAGGTGCCGGACGGCGGCGCAGGGCGCCCCGGTGATGGGTTCATCGCAGCCGTAGCAGGAAGGGCCTGGGAGCGCCTGGCAAATCAGGAAACCGAGGCACAGCGGAGCTGGGGCTGCTGGGCACAGAGTCAGCTCGCATCCCGGGGCGCGGCCCTCACGCGAGCCTCGGGAGCACCCGGGAAACGGCGGGGACACTGAGTCGGGGGCTGCGCAGCCTCGGCCCGGATGGCGCCGCCCCGCCCCGCCCCGCCCGGCCCGGCCCGGCCCGGCCGACTTCAGGTCCGAGGGTTAGGGTTAGGGTTGGCACGGCGCCCCCTGTCGGTCCGCACCCCGGGCTCGGCCTCCTGAGGGCCGGGACGGGGAGGAGAACGTTTGCGCTTCGGGTCGGGACCCGGCCGTGTGGACAGGACCCGGTGGGCCCGGCGGCCGAGGCCGCTGGCCTTCTAGAAGATTCCAGGGAGGCCCCAGGCGCGCAGCCGTCCCAGGGCGGGAGGAGCCCGGGGGCCCCGCCCCTCGGCACCGGTACCCGGATGGGCTGGGCGCGCGCAGGGGCTGGGGCGGCCGGCAGGGGGCGCAGGCGCCCGGGAGACGCAGGCGCACTGCGAGCTTCCTCTGCGCGTTGGTCCCGGGAGCCGCGAGGACGCGGGTGAGGCGCGGGGTGAGCAGGAGCAGCTGGGTGGGGGGATCCGGATTGCGTTTCTGCATGAAATGCTCTTGGTGGACAGATAGAATTCCTACAGGTGACCACCGCTGGGGCTTCCTTGTTGGGCTTCAGGTGTGAAGTTAGGGAAAGAGCTTGGATAGTCTCTCGCTGAATGTTCTCCTATTTAAAATTTTTGCTTCTGACACCGGTCGTGATGGTGCACGCCTGTAATCCCAGCACTCGGGAGGCTGAGGCAGGAGGATTGCTGTGAGTTCAAGACCATCCTGAGCTATGAAGTAAGCTTAAGACCAGCCTGAACTGCATAGCAAGAGACCCTGTCTCAAAAAGACCAGCAAAAAAATAAAAAATAAAATAAAAAAATATATATATATGGAAGACAAGAACAGTAACTAACACTTACTGTGAACCTGCTGTGTGCCTGGCATCATGTATGTATATATGTGCATGTCTGTGTGTGTATAACTAGATTAAATCATTAGACCAAATTTAAAAGATAATTAAGGATAGAGTTGGCAAAAGTAAAACGAACTTTTTCAGATGTGCCTTCATTGATTTTTTTGTCAATGCTAAGTAACAAGATGATGAGAATAAACATCGTTTCCCAGAAGTGTTTGAAAACTGTTTACAGAATGTTTCTGCTCAAAACAGAAGATCCGATTGTGCTGCTAAACGTAATGGAAGAGAGGCGCAGGTGGATATAGAGCAGACGAGGATCCCAGTCTGAGTCCTGACACACTCATCGGAACCCTTGGCAAGCCGCTGCCCAGTCTGTGTCCCTATTTTCTCAGCTGTAAAATTCAGAATAATAAAGGTCACGGACAAGGCTGTGATGGAACAAGGGGAGACTGCATGAAAGCGTCAACTCCGTACCTATCAGGGGCTGTAACTAATACGAGTTTCCCTCTACTTTCCAAAAAGTTTCAAGTCCTGGAGTTTTTCACTGCTCTCTGAGCTGCCTGTACAATATTAACATCTCCCAGTTATGCTAAGGAGCAACCGTATTGAATCTACCTCCGTGGCATATTAGTAGCTAAGCAGTAAGGCACAGAATTCACCCATTTTTCCACATCACTCCTAACGAACTGCCGCATCAAGGTTAGCTGCCAGGCTGAGCGGTGTGAGTCTGTTAAACAACAGCACAGGCAGGAAACCTGAAACTCAGACTGCAGCTGACTCACTGAGAGCAACTCTTAACTCAGCCCTCGCCTCTGATTCATTCATTCATTGTCCAGTAAACCTCAACAAAATCACATACACACAGTGCAAAGATTCAACTGATGTGACTTTCCCTGGGGCAGGATATTAAAGCGTGTGCTCCTAAGCAAGCAAAGAATCTGGAAAGACCATTGTTTTTTTTTCCCAATGTGACCCTTCTCTGCACTCCTCAAATGTTTCCATCAAAACATTCAAATGTTTCCAACAAACCATCTCTTACAAAAGTAAAGATTTATTCGTCCATCCTTCTTAAAATGTGAATAAATGGGTAAAGCTACGGTCTCCCGGGGGCTTTTATCTACACCAATAACCAATATTAATAATCTGCAAAACAGCAAGAACGAACAGCTCCCATTACAAAGCCTTCTGTTGCTCCCTAAGTCAAGTTAACCCACCACTGGCACCTGAAGTGGGACACGTGTCAGGGACCCTTAAAACTCCTTTCACAGCCCCTAAAAGTGTTCACAAAGTCAGTGCTCGAGAAACACTTGCTTATCAGATCTACAAGGACTTTATTTTGTTGGGCCATCTGTTGCCACCACCCCCAGCACTGTCCCTGCAACCAGGCCACTACCCCCTGCTTCTTAGGATTCCTGTCTGACATCCTGAGAAGTTGGCGGCTCAAGTGAGGGTGAGTCCATGGCCAGGAGACCAGCCTCCAGTGCTGGAACCCAGAGCCGCTGCTTGGAACAGGAGCTGCAGTGAGGTACAGGGAGATCCCAGCCACGCCAGCCTGGAGCTTGGAGAGCAAAGCCCCTCCAGGGCGACGTCTTTCTGGCATTTGCAGCATCCCCCGCTGCAATGGATGGAGCAGCCGGAAGAGTATTGAGGGGAGGACTCACCTGAGATCCATGTCTCCATCTACCCAGAAGGTGAAGATGTTAGAGACCGTGCCCCCAGGGCAGCACCCCATGATGAGCACAGCCACTGCCTGGGCTGGCTTCAGAGAGAAGCTGATGGCCAGGAGGTAGGCGGTCAGCGGCATGAGCCCAAACTGGCAGAGCAGTCCCACGGCGACACCCCAGGGCCTCCTGAGATGCCACCAGAGCTTCCGGACGTCCACAGAGCACCCCAGGGAGAACATGACCATGGCTATCATCATGGCAGACCCGAGGGTGAAGACCAGTCCCAGGCTCCCGTGCCCCTCTGGCATCCCGGGCAGCTCCTGCTCTGAGCTGTTGGCAGGGCAGGCAGAGCTGCCGGAGCAGTTGGCTGTCATCTCCTCCACCCAGCATCCCAGTTAGCCGGCGAGGACGTCTGGGCAGGTCTATCCTGCCACGCTCTGTAACAGTGCCGCAGGCTCAGGCGCGGGGAACCAGTGCAGTCGCGATTGGCCGGCCGGGTGACTCATCCCAGCCCTATCCATGCATGTATCCGCTGGTAGCATCATAAAAGCAGCGAGCGGAGGCTTGGGCGCGCAATCCACAGTGCCTCGCGAGGCGCTCTCCCTCTGCGCCTCCTCACCAGGGAGCACTCAGGAGGGACGAGGCGGCGGCTGCATCGTCCAGCGGAGCGGCCAGGCTCTGCGGTCAGCGCCACACGGCGCTCCAGGAAAGCAGGGCGCGTGCAGAGACATCATTTCCCCAAACCCCGAAGGGATCTTGAGACCCAGGCTGCGCCGTGATGAGCGATGCTAACTCCGGAAAAACAGGGCGGCTCTGCCGAGCCACGCCTCCCAGCGTGAGCTAAGCAGGGCGGTGGGAAAATTAAAGCAAAAGGAGGCTGCTGCAGGGAACGTAGGGGGGGCTGGAATGATCTCAAGGCACCTTCAGAACTGGCCCGGGGGCCTCTTCTTTCTGCTGCATGAGAGTTTGTCTCTGCAGCCAGTAGCTAAACACTTGCAAGAATAAGACAGTATTAAAAAAAAAAAAAGAAGAAGAAGAAGAAGAAGATGGTATTAAGCACCAGAAGTTGTCACATGAAACATGTGGAAACACGTTTCTAAGCTAATGCGATGCCACAGAGCTGTGGCTGTCTGGTGGAGACCCCAGGCCAGCTGGGGAAGTCTAGGCGCCCTGGCTGGGCGGGGATCCAAGGCCAGGCAGGCTGCGAACGCACTACCCGGGGCCCTGAGCCCGCTGCCACCGGGAGACAGGAGCCAACCAGGGACAACATCTCCCCTGAAAGAAACTTTCAAGCAGCAGGGGCCCCCCCTTCCCCGGCCCGCCCTGTAAGGAGGGGAGGTTGGCGGCTTGGAGGCCCGGTGTCTGCTGCTCAGCCTGTCCCGGGGACGTGCGTGCGCGCAGCGTCTGCTGTGGGGTTAGAATTGTCTTCCCTGTGCAAAGGCCGCGGGCACGCTGGCTGCCTACAGACGCGAGCTGGGTTTAAGGACTGTGTGAACGAACTGCCCTGCGCAGGGCTGGGAGCTGGCAGGAGGGCGGCCGCACACGACTCCCAGCTTGAGTGGGCAGCGGGACAGGTGACAGGGGTGCGCCGGGTGCTTTACCCACATGTGACTGCATCTGCTGAGGTCAGAAGCTGATTTTTTTTGTACTTATTTAGTAAGAAAAGGTGTGAGACGCTTCCGTCTGATAATGTCACAAAGTCCCATAGCAGACCCTGTATCCCCTGTGAGTCACCCATGGACCCTGCCCTGTTACACAAATTCAGGTTCAGCGACTCCCTCATTCCCGGTGAGGATGACCTAACAGGAACTTTTGTGATTTGCTGAGTATTCAGCTTTGATAGCTGAGGGTCCCTAAATTTACCCAGGGGTGTTAAGGAACTTCGGTGGTCAGGTGACCTTGGCCACTTCCCTTTCAAAATTTCGAGTTACAAAAATTCTGAAATAAAGCCGGTATGCACACCTATGACCCCAGTACTCAGGAGGCTGAGTCATGAGGATCCCAAGTTAGAAGCCAACCTGTGCGAGTTAGTGAGCTCTGTTTCAAAGTGAAATGAAAAGGCTGGGGTGTGTGTAGCCGATGGTAGGGAGCTTGCTAGTGTGTGCAGAGCCCTGGGTTCAAAACAAATTCCCCAATTAACAGGATGATTCCAACTAGAGTCTGCTCTCAGGAACACAAATCAAGGTCCTGTTAGCCACAGAGAAACAGGGGAGTCCCGGTGGACCAGGGTTCTCTCTGGGCTCCGGCCATGCTGAAGGCACAGGGTGACTCAGCATGTGGTGGGCAGCACCTGACAGAAGGGACCCTGAGGGCCCAAGTCTGGGCACCAGCACCATGTGCAAGGCCAGGACCAGAAGCGGCATCATGGCCTGGGCAAAGGCGGTGGCACTGAGGATCCACTGCAGCCCAAAGTCCTGACAGGAGTAGCAGTGGCCATTGGGGGGCAGGGAAAGCCAAGGCTGTCCACTGCAAACCTGTGTTGTGGAGGGAGGTCCACCCTGCTGACCTACAGTATTCAAGGGACCAATTAGACAGTGTAAAAAGGTGTCGTGTGACATGGCCCCAAGACCCTCACGGCTGGCCTTCCCTGCTGCGTCGGGAGGAAACGGGGCCCAGGGCTCTGCGCTCTGCCTACAGTGGCCAACCAGCTGGACCACAAAGCTGCAACCTCCTTCAGTCTCTGCTTGCATCCTCGTACCTGGGGAGCCTGGCAGAGGAAGCCACAAGGGCCATCAGTGGTCTGGTCCTCTGAAGGGTGGAGGCCACTCACGTGCACAGCTGGGGACAGACTCCCCACCACCACCACGGGGACATGGCCAGTGCAGCCCTGGTCTCCGATTCCATTGTTTGTGCTCTCAGTCTGAAAACGTTTGCGCCTTCCTCCTGAAAGCCTGCTCCGTCAGCCGCAGCCAGCACTCCACACGTCACTCACCGCAGAGAGAGGCAGGGATGGGTTATCCTCGGAAAGCGACCTGAGTCTGCACAGTGCAGGCTGGGAACTACAGGCTGAGACTGTGGATCTGTTTGCCCAACACTGAAAATCAGCACAAGGAGAAACTTCTAGAATCTGGAAGAACATAAACATCCTAGAGGTACCAGGTATGGTATGCACACCTGTAATCCCAGCACTTAGGAGGCTGAGACAGGAGGATTGCTGTGAGTTTGAGGCCAGTCTGGGCTACACAGCGAGTTCAAGTCCTGCCTGATCTATATTATAGAGCAAGTGAGACCCCATCTAAAAAAACAAAACAAAAAAGCACACTTTCAAGAGTTCTTTAATATGTTTTCCTGGATTGCAATCCTTTTTTAAAATTAAACTTGAATAAATGAAATTCTCTCTTTTCTTGAAAAAATACTAAACAAAATACAATGACATACTTTGCCTACCCATAAGAAAAAAGTTTTAGGGACAGGTTGTATCCCCATGGTAGAGCACTTGCCTAGCAGGCCATGCCCTGGGTCTGATTCCCAGGGCTGAAAAAGAAAAAAAAAAAAAAAAACCCTGTTTGAGACAGGGTCTTATTATGTGGTTGAGGATCGCTTTGCACTCACTGGGTAGCCCAGGCTGGACTCAAACTCACAGTGATCCTCCTGCCTCAGCCTCCGAGTGTTGAGATTATAGGCGTGCACCACCACATCTGGCAAGAGATAGTTTTTAAAGTGACTATCCCAGTTTTTACACATGTTTTAATGTGAAAGAGAAACTGATTTACTATAAGTAGGACTAAAAATTCATAAATATTTCTGAAAACTGTCTAGAAATATTTACTAACAGCCTTTGTTGCTATAAATCTAAGAAATCACCCAAATAAATAAGCTTCCATGTTAGCAAACATGCATTTTTTTTTCTTCTTTGGGAAAGAGTCCTACTTATAATAGCATTGTTACTTATACCACCTCCAATGCAATCCACAGCGAGAGTAAAAACACCAAGACATATTCCAAGTGAAGGGCAGCTAAGGGGCCTAAATCCAATCCCCATGAGGACATGCGGACAAAGGCCTTGACCCTCGGCTCTCCCAGAATGTATTATCCTGTGAAGAAGGGGGTGGCTCAGGGGTGAGTGACAGGGAGGGTGGGGAACTACATGAGTAACTTGACCCGGCTGGCCAGGTGGGAGAAAGGCACCTCTGTAAATTGCAGAGATAAAGATAATGTAGAAGGATCAATTCACACAATCAATTAAGGGGGCAAACTGAATTGTTTGGGGAACCTGTCGTTTTAGTTTCTGATATGTAAACTCTTGTGCCCTGGGGAGTCACAGCCTCTTTACCTTGAGGTTCATACCCAGTTGACATTTTCGGAGCTGACTGGCTCTAAACATCTGCTGTGCTCACATCTGGGTAGGAGGAAACAGAGACTATCTGTTGGCTTCAGAATTAACATACCAGCACCTCCACTAGCCTTATTTACAATGCTTAGAGCCAACTGAAGAGAGAAGGAGATACCCTAACCCGGCCTCTACATATCAGTATAAGGAACTAAATCTCCAAATAATCAAAGTCACAGTAATTGTTTTGCATTCAAGGGGAGACAATGGAATTGTCTCCCACAGATGGTACCACTGTAGAGTGAGACATGGAGCTATTTAAAAGTAAAACATTATTTTGACACAGTGCAATGTTTATGATAGAAGGTTAAATAAAAAATAAAATGCTCCTACTTGCATTAAAATAATAAGCCCAAACTGGGCTGGGGTTGTAGTTCTCGGTAGCCCCGGCTGAGCATATCCAAGACCCTGGGCTGATTCTCGTGAAGTCATAATGATCATCAGAATCAGAATCAGAGTCAGAATCAAAAAGCAAATAAATGGAAAGAGCCCAGAATTTTCCAGGTAGTTACCTTTGTACTGAGAATTATGTGTGATTTTTTTCTTCTTAGAATTTAAACTATTTAACATCTTTGGAATAGCTAGCTGCTGACTACTATTTTTACAGTCAAGAAAATAAGGAACTGAAGGCAAAGAATTGACAAGAAAAAAAGTGGCCTTCCTGGGCAGCGGCTGCCCTCAGTGTTGGCGACAGCAGGGTGACTTCGATGACCTTCGGTCCTCAGGGTGCAGAGGGCCGAACCCCTCAGCTGTTGCCTCCGCTCTTGGGTTTTTATGAGAGCACCTGACAAACCCTGAGCTGCCAGGGAGACTCACCCGCAGGCGGTGAGATTCGAGGCTGAGAATGACCACTGAGTCGGACCAGAAGAGGAATGCGGGTCCCTCCTGGCCCCATGCCCGCTCCCCTTTGCACGGAATACCCAGCGCGGGGCGAACAACATGGTCATCAAACCCTCTAGGTCCTGCCCCGCGGCACAGGGTGCGCGATATCACCTGTGGTCCTCTTCGCGACACCCCTTCTGGCCTCAGCTCTGTGTTCTTAAGATGAAAATCACAAGAAAGAAAAAAATCGCAAAGCCTGTTTAAATCACCTGAAGCCAGTGTACCCCCAGCTGTGATGAATGAGAGTCGAGTTTGTCTGCCAGGAGGACGTGCTGATCCTGGTTTCCTGTCTGATAACCACCACTCATTGGGTCCTTCTGTGTATGCACTGAGTCCCCAGGGGAGTCCCCACTGTGTCGCACTTAGTCCTCCCAGCAGCCCTGCCAAGCGGGAACCCCCATCACCCCATTTCCCTCAAGAGCAGAGAGGCTTGTGGGAATCAAACTTGCCACAGAAACGCTGATGAGCAGTAAAGGCAAGATTTTTATAAACAGACAAGTGAAGCCGAGGACAGCAGGTAGCTGGGGAGGCCCTGGGCCCGAGAGAGTCAGGATGACCAGGTCTTGGTCAGAAGAGCAGGAGCCTGAGTCAGAGTTAACACAGCCTGGGAGACAAAGTCCAGAGATGCAACAAGTGAGGTGACCGCAAGGTGATGGACACCCTCCGTGATGACCTCTCCTGCCTCGCTAGAAAACGGTTTCCCTTCTCACGTTGTTATTTAACGAACCACTTGGATAGGATGGTGGCCAAGAGTCTCCTACAGACAGAAGCTTGCTATGTGCCTTGAATCCCAGTTGGCCCATTTTTAGTTCAAGTAAACTGGTTTTATTACTGCATACTTGTTAAGGGAACAATCCGAGATGAGATAAGTACTGTAAATACATGTGCACCAAATACTGGCACACTCAGTTATATAAAGCAAACACTAATGGATACATAAACACTAATACAATACAATTGTAATGGGAGACGCTCAACAACCTCACTGGCAAAAATAGATCAACTAGACAAATGAACAAACATCAGGGCTGAATCAAATCTTTGAACAAATGGGCTTAGTAGATGTCTGCAGTGTTCTACTCAATATCAGAATATACATTCTTCTCAGTAGCCCACAAGACTTTCTCCAAAATACCAGCTTATAGAACATGCTTAAGTAAATGCAGAGGAATTGAAACTATCTCATGCATAGTATCAGGTCTTAGTGCAATGAAATTGGAAATCAATGGCAAAAGAAACCAGAAAAACTACATAAACACATGGAAGCTAAACAATACCTTCTTGAACAACCAATGGGTCACAAATGAAATTAAGGAAGAGATTAGACAATTTCTACAGTTAAACGATAAACCCAATACAACATAGTGGAATTTATGACACATGATGAAAGCAGTTCTATGAGGGAAGTTTATAAGAGTGAATTCCTACATCAGAAAAATGGAGCAAGCTCAAATAAACTTAATATTGAATCTCAAACTTCTAGGAAAAAAATAAAATCAAAACTTGTACAAGAAAATCTAAAATCAGAACAGAAATTAATGCAATTGAGGCTAAGAAAACACTACAAAGAATCAATGAATTGAAGAGTTGATTCTTTGAAAGGTTAAATAAAATAAACAAACCCTTAGCTAATCTTATACTTAAAAAAAAAAACCAAACCCATGCAATTAGGTATGAAAAGGGTAAAATCCCAATACATCTTATAGAAATCTAGCAGATCATCAATACCTAATTTGAGAACCTGTATTCTAATAAGATGGAAAATTCAGAAGAAATGGATAGATTCCTAGATACATATGAATTATCAAAGCTGAACCAAGAAGATATCAAAATTCTAAGCAATTCAATATAAGTCAATGAAATTGAAGAAGTAATTTGGGGGAGTTTCCCAGCAGATGCCAGAAAACCTACTAGACAAATTCTAAAAGAGCTATAACACTTTGAAGAAGTAATTTTTAAAAACTACCAACAATAATACTACCAAAGTCATTTCTAGAAGCAAGTATTACCCCAATAATAAAACCAGAGAAAGATCCAACCATAAAAGAGAACTACAAGCCAATCTCTTCAATGATATAGATGCAAACATCCTCAATAAGATGCTGGCAAATAGAATGAAGCAAATAGTCAAGAAGAGATCAAACACCATGACCAAGGAGGATTCATCCCAGGGACTCGGGGATGGTTCAACATACACAGACCAATAAATGTAATGCACCATATTAAAAGAGCAGGACAAAAATCATGGTCTCATCTCAATAGATACAGAAAAAACATTTGACAAAGTCCAACACTAATTCATGATAAAAACCCTACAGAAAATTGGAATAGACGGTCGTCGTTGCCGTGTGATAAAAGCCATCTATGACAAGCCAGCAGCCAATGTCACACCAAATGGACAAAAACTGAAAGCTTTCACCCTAAGATAAGGAGCAAGACAAGGATGTCCACTATTGCCACTCTTATTCTATATAGTTCTAGAAACGTTAGCTTGAACAACTAGACAAGAGAGAGAGAAGGATTAAGGGTAGGAAAAGAAGAAAAATTATCATTATCTGCACAGATGACATAATACTCTACATGGAAGACCCCAAAAACTCCACCAAAAGACCCCTAGATTTTGTTTTGTTTTGTGTAGTTCAGGCTGGCCTTAAACTCACTGCGTAGCCCACAACAGCCTCGAACTCATAGCAATCCTCCTGCCTCAGCCTCCCAAGCCCTGGAACTACAGGCATGCTCACTGGCAAGATCCCTAGATTTAGTAACCCAATTAAGCAGCACAGTGGGATATAAAGTCCATGCTAAAGGCCGATAGCATTCCTACGCATGAAAGTCAAACTCAGAGAGAAACTGAGGCTGCACCTTTCACAATCACATCAAGAAAAATGAAAAACCTAGGAATCAGTCTAACAAAGGAAGTAAAAGAACTTTACACTGAAAACTACAGTACTCTGAAAAAGGAGATCAAAGAGGATGTCAAAAAATGGGAAGATGTCCTTTGCTCTTGGACAAGCAGTGAAAGTATAGCAGTATAGTGAAAATGACCATACTTCCAAAAAGAAAAGAAAAAAAAGGAAGGAAAATTATAGGAATAAAATTTCGTAAATGGAGAGGGAACAAAGAATTGAAGGGAGGTGCATCAGAAAAAATTAAAATATGTCATAGACAGGCACAAATTCCCTAGGATGGACGCTCTCATTGTGTATGTCAAAAATGTGCCAGGAAAATGGTTTTAAGTAAGCTGGTTTTAGTCCCACAGGTTGATCTTAGCTTGGAGGCCATTTCTAACCTGAGCTCCG